>JAODLM010000716.1:0-105406 GCA_036937905.1 Salvia rosmarinus
ATTATTCGAGCAACAAAATATCGAGAGATCGAGATAAAAATAAATCTAGACTCAAAATATAAATAGTAATAAAAGCAGATATAAAAGTGACCACCACAGGATGTACTTAACCTAACGATTCACACAATTAACACATTAATCATTTACCAATTTAATCCGCATTCATATGAATGATCACTAATGTAACTATAGTTTCGTCGGGACAACCTATAGTAGTAGGTTAACTTAAACTCTATCTCCGCTGGTCTCGAGAAGTAATATAATTACAAGCACACAAAGATTAACCTCCTACAGTTCACCTATCTCAGCGGTCTCGAGGTAAAAGCGTATTATGAATTCAAGATATCGACTATGCGATTAATTACGCGGGACATCAATCACATAATTAGCATGCATTAATATTGGCGAGATACCAACACATGAGAAATAAAGCCAAGAATCATAAATCATGAATGAGGCGGCAAAAGCAGTGATAACGGATCAATCATACAAATCTAGTCGAGACATCTGAACCCTAGGATCGATATGGAAATTAGCTACGCATAATTAAATTACTAAAGCAATAAATAAATAAAAATAACATAAAGCTGAAATAAATAGATAAAGCCGTAGATTCCACGATGAACAATGTAGCACTGAATCGAAAATAAATGCAATTTGAATAGGCGAAAACTAGCGGAATTGAAAAGAAAACGAAAGTTAAACTAAAATCTAATACGGAATCGTGCGAAAAGATAAAAGAAAGCAAGGAAAGGTGTTACGTAATCCCTATGAAAAACTACGGCGTCGATGTGTGTTAATTGTCTCGTCTAATGTCCTCCGATTACATTGCGCGATTTATCAACCTAAAGCGTCGCTATCTCTCGTGAGGTTATCCGAGAATATCGTGAGACAACCTTTACGGCGCGTCTTTTTGCTCGCGACCTTTGGTCGCGAGTGAATTCGCGAATCTTGTCGACTCTCCTCGCGGTTTGTCTGCTACCTTTGATTGCAACAAAATGTCGCGGTGATTACGCCTTCCTCGCGTGCTATGATCGCGCGTCTTTATCGTGAGTGCAAGTCGTGAAACAAGCCAAAATTCCTCTTTAATCGTGATCATCTTTTGACACCAAAACCTATGCTAAAATGACACGAAGTACACACGGCATAATATCTTTCAAGGTAAATATAAATATATCAAAAGACATTCAAAAGATCACTTATCAGTATAAACAAAACAAATATAGCATTATAAATCAAGTAAAATGAGGCTTATCGATACACTCATATTGAGGGCATCGATTTCAATGAGACCTTTTACTGTAGCAATGCTCAAGTCCATCGAAATTCTTACGGCCATAGCGACTCACCTAAACCTTGAGGTTTGGCAAATGGATGTGAAAATCGCTTTTCTAAAGGTTACCTTGAAGAAGGTAGAGACATCTATATGTAGCACCGAAGGTTATGTGGTGAAGGGTGAAGATCATCTAATATGGAAGCTTAAGAGTCCATTTATGGACTTAAGCAAACTTCCGATCATGGAACTTACGCTTTGAAGAAGTGGTAAAGTCCTATAGATTTACCAGTTGCTAGCAAAGTTGTGTGTATCGATTGGATGTCGGCGATGGCGTGGTATTTCTTGCACTTCGTAGATGACATCCTTCTACTTGGCAACAATGTGAAGTGTTATCGGATGTAAAGAGTTGGTTATCCGATCGGTTTCAAATGAAAGACTTAGGAATCAGTACATTCTTGGGATCAAGGTTTACGAAGATCGCGAGAGAAAATATTGAGCTTATCTCATGCATCTTCATTGATACCATGATTACTCGTTTTATCATGCAGACCGCCAAGAATGATTGTTATCTTTCAAACATGGTGTTCTTTATCTAATGGTAGTCACCTATGACTACAAAGGAGATAGAGAAATGAGACAAGTTCATTACGCTTCGCCGTAGGAAGTCTCATGTATGCAATGCTATGTGCGAGGCGGATATCTGATTCGGTAGGCATAGTAGCTAGATATCGGTCTAACCTTGGACAAGCTCATTGGATGCGATAAAACATATACTCAAGTACACGAAAAGGACTCGAGATTATAGGCTGGTTTACCAGCGGATAGTCTCTCGCCTTTGGGTTATTCGGACTTCGGTTCCAAGTGGACCGTGATGAAAAAAGTCACCTCGGTATGTGTTTGCTTGGGAGGAAGAGCCATATCTGGCGGAGTGCAAGCGGCGATGCATTGCGGACTCTACCATGGAAGCCGAATATGTAGCGGCGGAGGCTGCTAAGAAGGCGGTATGGTTCAAGAACTACCTCATGGATCTAGATGTGGTACTTGGTTTGCCCAAGAGTATCATAGTATACTGTGATAACTGAGGTGCAGTGACAAATTCTAAGGAACCACGGACCCACAAGGCGACAAAACACATAGAGAAAAAGTACTATGTCATCTGAAAATCGTTAGATGAGGAGGCGTGTTGATTGAAAAGATTGGTGCTGCGGATAACCTTGCTGACCCATTCACGAAGAGTCTGCCGTAAAAAGTCTACGAAGAGCATTTTCGAGGACTTGGATTGCGCAAGATGGCACCCACTTAGAAATGAAACTTTTGTATAAGTGGGAGAAATCAACGTGATGGTGTTGTTTGTAATAGCTAGTAGAGACACATTGTATAATAAAGTTTGCTTTAGTATAAGTGGGAGATTATTGGTTTGTATCTTGAAAGCGTTTGGTTGAGCTTGTATCAATGTTTCTGTTACCCTATTACAATCTCTATCTGAATTGAATACTTGATTGCATATATCGTGTCCCTTATGTATATAAGTTTGATCATACGGTGTATAGTAGATCACAGAAGCCTGTATGATTGGTCAAGCTTAATGAGATATAAAAAGAATCACAACTAAGACAACTTAAGGACGAGTTGTCGGTATATGCTGCGGTATAGATAAGAAGTGACTTGACTTAGTTGCTTGTCTATACTAGTGCGTCTCATACGTATTGATGGATCACGGTGAGATGAGTTCTTCTATCGGCCGTCGTGAAGAACCAGATCTTGGTGACTTTCGTTGATCTAAACCTCGACAAGGTTTTAGATGAGTATGAGTTCTTGACCATCACTTTGACTTGTTATGGGTGAGGTTACATGAGATAACCCAATATTCTCCGCGTCTTGGGTGGTGGCGGTGCTTGTATGTCATCTAGTTGCTTGTGTCAGTCACGTATTCGTTTTGGATGATGGCGTCCCTTAAGGAGCTCAAAGGTTTATTGTACTAAACCACGCGGTTGAGTTATCTCGAAGTACAATAATAAGGTTGAGTGGTACTACTTAAGAAATTAAAGAGATTAATTATTTTAGCGGTCGAGCAGCGTAAATAATTAATGGACGTCGATATCTTAAATCTGAGGATTCGTGAAGTCTAAGTGCGAGCCGACTCAACTTGGAAATAAAGGGGTAAGTCGGCATTTATTCTCTAGTGGCATGAATAAATGTTTATGAATTAATTTATGTTAAGGTGAACATAAGATAATTAATTTATTTGAGGCCGTCTTTATTCCTGCATTTGATCTCTGGCTTGGCCCGTCGGGGCTGGGCTGCAAGATTTTCATCCACCTCATTAAGAGTCCCATAGGGATTACGTTTTGATCCTCTCAATCGAAAAGATATTATTATATTTATTAGATATGCGAGATCCTATCCAAATGGGATCTATGGTTACATTATAAATATAAGGTGAGAGAAAATCAAAGAGGCATTCATTATTCTCGAAAATTTCAAAATTGTGAATGATGAAGAAAGCGAATTTTGCGATACTCTCCATAGATTGTCTTCACTCGGCATTGGAGTTTTGGCAATCGGGACACAACCCAGAAGGTCAAAGCACGAGTCTTGATCCAATTCTTTGCACGACAAATTCGCGAGTAAGGAGAAAACACCAGCGTGTTGCAATTAATTATATAGGTGCATGCTAGGTATATAATCAGCGTATGATGAATTAAACATCAAGATAGATCCTTGGGAGAGGTTAAATCAGATTTCCCTATATTAAGAAGATGCAATATGAAAGATTTAAAAATTAAAATATAACTATTTTGAATTACCACGTAAAAATTGTGAATTGCCGTAGATTCTCTATATGTATCGAATTACAAAGTTAATAAATACGTATTGGTTGAGCGGCAAAAATCATCATTTCAAAGAAACTAAATATATATATTTTTAAATTGCGACTCTCTTTGTCAATCCTTGGAAATGATGACGTAGATCTTGAACAAGAAGAATTTATAAACTTTAGTAGTATACTATTGCTATTGAAGCAACGTAACGTCGCAACTGTACATATAGTATACCAAATTAAAAGAAAAATGTTGGGATTTATTTTTGACAAGTCGGAAGCTCACAGTTTTCTAGTTAGATCTTGTGAAAAAGTTATCTTAGTTACCTGAGCATAAAATGAAACAAAGAAAGGCAATCTCTCTATCTAGATTTAAAATATTAACTATTAATTGGAGAGGTGGAGGGAACAAATTTTCTGATACTTGAAAGTTCTTAGTAGGACTGAGGAAAATTTGACGTGGTTTAACATGAAATAAACCTTTATTTTTACACATATGTTTCCACATTAAGCCATACTTTCTGAAAATATAATCCCACTCGACATTAAAGTACCGTAAAATTTGCCCAGCACAGAGATTTGCATAATGTCTTAGTTTGGAAATATAATAAATTAAAGTTGACATTCCATAATAGAAATGACAAATAATGATATAATTTGGACGTAGTTTATACCGTATTCTTTTAATTATTAGCGCGTATTATCTTTTATTGAACAATAAACATGTATAATACAATTGACATGCACTAACTCAACGGAATGCACTTGTTTTCCTTTTTAAGATATTTCATTTCTTCGATCAAAGAAGATAAAACGTGATAAAGAACGTACAATTTTTTTAATATCTTTATCCACCTTTGTATCTAGATGAGTTTGTGGAGGTTTCTTTTACTAATTAATAAACTTAGAAATTATGATGGTAAAAGATTAGGAGAGAGAACGAATGGTCTGTTATATCTTACTGTGTTCAGAGTTAAGAATGTATACGCAACGACTTGATGCAGACAGCTAGGGGTGAGCAAAATGTCAAATAACGAATTATCGAATCAGACCAAACCGAAATATCTAATTCGGTTCGGGTAAATCGGTTATTTCGAACAATTAGTTATAACGAAATATATTTTGGTAGTTAGGTTTTCGATCGGGTATGAGTTTTTTACCCGAATATCCGATACCGAAATTTATATTTATATATAATATAATAATATTATAATTATATTAATATACATATTTGATAGTTGCCCTAAACCTAAATCTTTGAGTTCTTTGCCCACAATTCCACAAACACAACATAATACATTCTCTCTCAAGTCTCAAGACTCTCAACGCCGCCCACAACCACCACGGCGAGTCTAACACCACGCTTCCACCTCAGAGCTTCCACCGCCGCCGCTGCGCCTCGCTTCCACCGCCGTCGCCCATTGCTGCTGCTCGTCACGTCGCCGTCTACCGCTACACCGCTGTCATTGATGTCGCCGCTGCAAGCTGCTCGTCCTGTTGCCGCCTTTGCGCCGCCCGTCCGCCACCGCCGCTCTGTTCGTCTACCGCCGCTTCCACCGCTGCCGCCTCTGCTTTTCGTCGCCACTACATTTACGGTGTCGCTATTCTTTGGAGAATTTTGCCTTTTGTGTTAGTCGAAACTATAGCCCTTGTAATAAGTTGTATTGTTTGGGATGATTACTGTATTGTTTTATTGTTTGTATTGTTTGTGATTATTACGTAAAAAATTCGGTTATAACAGAAATATCAAAATATCGAAATAATTTTCGGTTATTTTGGTTTGGTAACAAAATTATTTCGGTTTAGTTCGGACATCATTTCTAAAATTTCGGTTATTTTAATTCGGATATTTTTTGGCCATACCCGACCCGATACCGAATCTCACCCCTACAGACAGCTATAAAAATTGAGTGCGAAGTTGGTGAAAAGAACTAGATAATTAAAAAAGTCAAATATATAGAGATCAACTGCGTTCGTACCTAATAAAAATTCCACTAAATTATCACCACCTAACCAGAGGTGGATCCATTAAGGGGTTGCACGGGCTCCCGTCCGCTGCAGGCCTCAATTTTTTTTTTTTATCTATGTATTATATTAAATCTAATTCAAAATTAGTTCAATCTAAAATAATTTAAAAATTAAAACAAAGTTGTTATTGTTGGGTTTTTTTATATTTGTGATTCATAAGAAAAGTCCATGAGCCCATGAGAAGGTTATAAAAGTGAAAAAGGTCAGTCACCATTTTTAAGAGAGAAATTGGAGTAGCCAAAAGCGAAAGAGAAGCGACCAAACGGAAAAATCCGTAGTCTTTTTTCTCCTATCGGATTTTCGATCTGCACTTTAGAAAAATTCGTTTCGGATATTGAACCGTTAGATTACCGTGAATTTTGGACACGACTTCACGGCGGTGGGCCAATGTTTTGGATGGTAGAGATAGGATTTTGAGGTTTGGAGGTCGGGTTTCGTTGATCTGAAAAGATGAGAATTTCTGGTGATACTTTTCTTGTTCTTTGCTCGATTTTGATTCCATACATCTTGATGTGCTTATTTCCGAGTGTATGATGTTTTGTATGCCTCTAGTATAATCTAGAGAAGATTGTGTACTACTCCATTGTGGATGATAGTGGATTTAAACGGCTCTAGTATTCCCTTGGTTTTTTCCTCTCTTTCGTTTTGAGATGTTTTTTTCACGCTAAAATTTTGTGTCTCCTTATTGTTGCGTCTTTCTTGTTTTGAGTGATGTATATTGGTGCTTTTAGAATACCCTATTTGTGCGCATCCTCAAAGGTTCATCAGTCGGAAAAATTAACCAAACAAAGGTGTCATATTCTTCCTCAGCGCTGCACTGCTCAAGTGTTTGCTGATGTTGCTCTCTGCCCATTCGAAGCTATCAAAGTTAAAGTTCAATCGCAGCCAAGTTTTGTCAGTGGTTTGGCTAATGGATTCCCTAAAGTTTACGCTAAATAATGGTTTATATTGAAAGCAATTTTATTAAAAATATAGATATAAACTCAATTATTGATGGATTTTGTGTATTAAAATCTCGCCAGACACCTTATGAAAACATAGAAATATTTTAGCGTTTATGATATTTAATGTAAAATACTTATTTTTTTATGCATCATCAACTTATGAATCATACACCGCACCTAACCAAAATTCCATCCACTAACAACAGTTTTGTTTAGAAAAATTTATAAGATCTCACTAATAACAGTTTGGTTTACAAAATCTGCTGCACCTTAGAGCCATTATTGTTGATATATTGTTTCATTTCGTATTTTGTATACATTTGGTTGAGTTTAATTATATCTATAAAACTCTTACAATCTCTCTCTACTTAATTTAATTAGGTGTGTATTTTCAAATATTACAAAAATTTAGAACTTCATATCTAAGATTCTGAAGAATAAGTTGGATACAATAAATAATTTACTTGTAAAAAAAATCTTAAGATATTAGTAGTTGACACTAAATACCGAATTTTTTTTGGAGATGAACAATAAATACCAAACTTCGAAAATAGTTTGAATAACTCAAAACCATGACAAAAACTTGGATGAGCTCGGCCTCACCGTGAGCTCACTCTTGTTTTTTGTTAAAATAATTATATATTAATTATGGTGAATAAGGATAATTAGATTTTGTTATTGTATAATTAAATTTATTATTTTTTAATTATAATTTATTAATTCATAATTATGGTTTATTAATTCATAATTGAGGTTTATTAATTCAAAGTTAGGATTTATTAATTCACAATTAGGATTTATTATTCAAAATTAGGGTTTATTATTTCCATTAGGGTTTATTAATTAAAAATTAAGGTTTATAAAATTCAAATATGATTTATTAATTCAAAATTAGGGTTTATTAATTCACGATTAGAGTTTATTATTTTAAAATTAGAATTTATTAATTCAAAATTAAGATATATTAATTTATAATTAAATTTTATTAAATTAATTAATCTTAATTAAAATTAATCTAATGAATTAGAATTAATTAAAATTAATTAATTAATATTAATTAATTAATTAATTAGGGGTGATACCAAGCATCACGGGCGCATACTCGCCGCTTCCCCACGCCTCGGCGTGAGGTTTTCCACACTTGGGACATTCGGGCAACAACTGGTTTCATGCCGAGGCTCATCGAGAGCGGCATCGGCGCTGACCCAACCGCTTGTCAAGCGCCCGGACAATCGTCTTGCTCAATGCCTTCCCGCTTCTCAAGATTGGCGGAACCATGTTGGTGCCCATCATCGAGTATGCACATGTATGCGCCCGTGAGTCCACACTCGCCATTCACCATTGATCCTCGCCACGACTTGCCCCGTCTAGGCAGCGGGCGTGCGGCGGAAGTGTCAAACGCGCGTGTGACATTCTCCCCACTTGAAGCGTGGGCGTCCCGGACACGGCGTGCTTCGCAGGAAAGAATGAAGTAATGAAAGAGGAAGTCAGAGACCCCCAAACCATTTACAATAAATGCTTGAACTTAATTGTAAGTTTAACTGGACTAGCTATTTAACCAATACACACATCAAGTAGAAGAACTTAATAATTAAGTTGCTTTTTTTATAAAAAGATTTGGGCTGTCGGGTCTCAACAACCTTCGCCCTTTTATTATGCAATAGATAGATTAGATCCACTCGCTCAAATTATTCAATTTTTGAGGTGATGATGCATTGCCCACACACACAATTGCTTTATAATACCTCGAATTAGAGAAAAAAATATATGTATATATATATATATAGTTAGGTTCAAATGAGAACCATTTTTATCTTAAAAACTAAGAATCAAATGAATTCATTATAAAAGTTGATGAATATATTCAAAAGTTCAAATTTTTTCACTCGGGTTTGAATCCTATGAAGGCTGAAAGTTTCATTATTTTGGATTCAGTAACTTTCTCAGCGCATTCATCAACTTTAACAGTGAATTCCTCATTTTTTTAGTTATCACATTCTCACGATAAAAATAGTTATATATATATATATATATATAGGGAGAAGTTCAAATAAAAACCTATTTTTCGTAAAAACCTAAAAACCAATGCATTTTAAGTATAAAGTTAATACACTTTATGTATAAAGTTACTGCACTATGAAATATTGATGAATAGTGTTATCTTTTACTATAACTCAATGGTGCATTAGTTTTATACATAAAGTGCATTAACTTTATAAGTAAGATGAATTGGTTTTTAGGTTTTTTTACGAAAAAATAGGTTTTTATTATAACTCAATATATATATATATATATACTAATTTGAATTTTTTAATGTTGCAAAATTCTTTCTATGCCAAAACCGAAAGAACTAACTAATTTGGTTATAGGAATTTGGATTTATTTTCCTTCCAAAATGTCTGCCATTTCAAGCTAACACTCATCTCCAAAATCATAATTATGTCACGCCACCATTAGCCCAATTAACTATTCTTTTATTGATATTTTGAAAATACTGATGCAAGTCCAACAACCCACTTAATTTGCTAAGCTTAAGATAATCTATAAGTTCGTTGGAATCAGCAAGCAGGAGTGACTTTAAATATGAATATTTAGAAAACCTAAGAAAATTGACCTATCTACTTTGGAAATTGAAGTTTGAATATTCGATAAACTTTGAAAAACACATCAATATGATATGACCTTGCAATAATTTGTTCTAAAATTTGGTCAGTTGTTCCAAAACTATTTTACGGCTGATGCTTTACAGGTTGATTGTGTGTTATTCTTCAACTTATTAGATGCTTTAATCGAAGAATCCAATTTTATAATATAATTGTATCGTGATGATATTAATTCTGAGAGTTGAAATGTTTTAAAGTACTAATTAAAGTAGTTATTTTGATTATGTGGATGGAGACATGTTTGAGTTGATTTTAAGAATAAGCAAATGTTTGACGCCATTTACTTTTATTAAATTTCTGTCAAAATTTTAACAACTCACACGAACGCATAGATATCATTTGATGTTGACTATAAACCATAATGACAAACTTAATCAAGAACTGAGTGCATTGTACCCAAACAAAGAAGGCAAAAACGAATTAGGATACTAATTCCAAACCTGCATTTTTCTCTCATAACGTGTTAATATTCAATAAATTAACTAGCTACTTTTAAACACTTAAAATAATTAAAATTTCTTTTCGTTACAAATCTATTATAAATTTTAGCCAAAACAAATATACAAAATACTTTTTAGTCTCACGCAAAGCATTCTTGCAATGCTTGTATAGTAACGATTATACAAATTTAGAGGCCAAATTTATCTGACTTTGGCCTCTAAATTTGATGAACAAATTAATGTGATGAACAAAATAACAAGGCAAGCCGACTTTGGCAATGCATGCAACTCAAACTCTCAGGACACTATAACTGGAGGTGTTAATTTATAACAAATTAATATAAATTAATATGTCAATCTCATGATGCACGGGGAGATTGACTTATATTTTCTTTAAAACATATGTATTAATGTATATAATCTTACAATTTAAGAATATTCTATTAAAATTTAACTAATTTGATATTGGTTTCATAATTTGATGGTCTCTAGGGATTCGTACTGATGTGTGGAGGATACATCAGTTAAGACAAATTTAAATTTTTCTTTTTCTAGGCTTAAAATATATAAGATTGTATCCTAGAATTTAAGAAATGTATACTAAAATCTTGGTTGGTACATATGTTTGAGCTCGAAGATTTTCTAATAATACTTATAAACTCCTTTCTTGAAATTGTTGGGTATTTGATCTTGGGATATGAACACCGGATGCTTTTGAATATTTAATTGTGCGGCGTTTACATTAATCTTCAAAGTTGGATTGAGCATATTTATAGAGGGATGGCGAATAGTGTCGTTGGAGAGGCATCAATCACATCCATTCCATTTATCGTTTGATTTTTTCCATTTGAATCCTCATACGTCGTTGTCGGGTGCGCATCGTCGTGCGATGTAGCTCTACTTTGAAAAACGGATCTAGCATGTCGGGATCTTACGTGGATTCGCTACGACACATTCAAGTCAAACACTCGAGGTTTAAATAACTCCGTATTTCTTGATTGAGTTGACTTCGTATTTTTCGATAAGTTGACTTCAGGTTGAGTCAGTCGAATATGCTCCGTCTTTTATTAGCAAGCTTGACTCCGTCTTTTATCAGTTGTGGAACCTGAGTCAATATGACGCTTCAGCTTTGATGTAGTTATCAACAACTTTGACTTCCATTCTTGGTATGACACTTAGTCATATTTCCGACTTCTCTTTTTTTTGACCGACCGTCTTGATCTCCGGTCTTGATCTTGATCTTGACTTGAATTCACTCTTCACTAACATTGTTCACCGTGTCGTTGTACTTGATCTTGATGCGCGATCTTGATGATGTTTCTCTTGATTGCTCTAATCTTGAACTTTTCAATACTCTTGCTTCAATATTGCTTAACTCCATCGATCTTGGTGCATCCAAAGTGGTAGTTCTTCTGTGAAACCTATAACCAAAAAGACTAACTCCAACATGTGAGCAACACTAAGTTACATCGAGTGGGAGAATCATCGGTAGAATTTGGGATGTAATCAAAAAATAGTTAAGATAAAAAAATTCCAACAAATTTTCCTTTTTTGATGATGCCAAAACCTATACATTATCTTGAAAACATACCAATTAGATATATAATCGGTTTCCATGAAGGTTTGATTGCCCTTCTTTGAGATCATCATTCTTTGCAAAGCAAGTGTCGATTCGGCATAATAAGGTTTAAAGCAACTACTGAGCATAGGCAGAGAGTCATTGTCGTTAGAGTAAATTAGATCGGTTTATATATATCGGGTTGCTTACATCGGTTTGAGATCAATCAACATCAAACCTATATATACATTACGGTGAATTCTGATCAGCTCGTCTCTTTCTCTCATCTTTTCTCGTCAATTCATGTCCATACATTGCCAAAACTCGTGCGACCACCTATTTGAGTTCCTCGAGTTCTTGCCTTGGGTCTATCTTAATAAGTTCGTGACAACTAAGGATTCTCTGTCGATCGCCCATAGTGCAAGAAAGCTCCCGTATAGGGAGATGGACATGTCGTTTAGAAGGACAAGCTGATTACGACATCTTGCTAGCTGCGGTTGATGAACTTGTCAATCAGAGATTTTTCTTTGTATTTCAACAGAAAGTTCATGAAGCCGTCAGTCGGGATCTCGGATCTTCAGGCAGATTCATCAGGTTATAAAATCACATGGTGAATTCATCATTCAGTTGTTCTCATCTATCGTTGAGCTCATCAGACACCCATTTGTTGATGCGGGGCATGACTCATGCGACTCGCTGTGTCTTAAGAAATCTTTTCTTCTGGAATTTGCTCGGAGCACTCCTCTTGCTGACAGCAGCCTTTCTCTGGGCAGCAGGTGTTAGCGCCTTCTAGGGGTCGTTCATCAATTTCTCTATGCTCTGCTAATGCTTGCCCCACCATGCTTCCAGTTGGGCTGGATCTCCCATCATTTCAAATGAAGCTCCGGCATGGAAGGTTGCAAGGTAGATATCCTTGGAAGGATCAGCGGTCGACTAACGAGGCATCTTCTTCTTATTTTTAAGCTCAATGGCCTTTTTCTTTAAGCGTTCTTCGATGCTTCCTCTTGACTAGTGCAGGGTTAGCTCGATGCCGCTTCTTACATTGTTTTCATCTTGGCTCGGCCTACTCCGCTTCAACTTTAGCTGCCATCTCCTTAATCTTTTCACGTTTGGCATCATCAATAAGGGTGCGAAGGGAGATCGAGAGATTGCTGATTGTATGGTTGAGTGCAGTGTGAGGCTGGTCCATGTGCTCATGTAGCAAACAAGCTGACACTTTCAGCTCGTTCTTTCTTCAGAACTTCCACTTCCTCCTTTAGGGCGGATATGTGATCGTCGGGCGTCAGGAAGTGAAGTCCGATTGATTTTGATTTGAGAGATGATCTTAAACTAGTCAGTAGCAACTAGAATCATCCGCATGAAGTCGACGAAGGTTGTTTCCATCGACATGATCATTTCACGTTTAAGTGGTTAATATCTTTGTCACGTGCTACTTGCTGGTGCTTGAAATTCTCCATGACAACATCCACGGATCTCTTAGATTTCTTCTAATGGTTGAGATCTCATTTGGATCTGTGAAGGAAAATCTTATTTTGCCCATGATCCCGATGATCTATCTTGGATGTTTACTTCACCATACATTAATTATGTTCCTAACATGCTTCTATATAATTTATTGCAACACAAAGGTGTTTTCTCGTATTTACCTGTGAATTTACGGGATAATAGATCAATTGCAAACTCTAGCTCGATCTTACGGGTGTATCCGGATGTATATTCTCCAATACTGAGTGAGAGCAATCTGTGGAGAATACTGTAAAATTCACTTCCTATGGAAGACTTGTGATTTTCAAAAATTACTTTGTGGCATCGGATAATCTAATTTTCTTACACCTTGTTTTTATAATGCATTCTCTAGAATCTCATTTAGGTAAGACTTTTCATATCTAATAAATACAATAATTATCTTCAATCCTAAAGATAATTCATATCTAGAATAATTATCTCTTAATATCTAATAATATCAAATAATATATATCTAAATATAGGAGATATATTAAAATAATACATAATTCAAAATAAATTCGATGGGATCCATAATAGGGTATGAAATTAAGCGACTCCAGGCCTTGATGGGCCAATGAGAGATCAAATATAATGAATAAAGATGAGCCTAAAATGAATTAATTATCTTATGTTCAGCTCAGAACATAAATTAATTCATAAATATCTATTCACTCTACTAGAGAATAAATGTTGACTTACCCCTTTATTACCGAAGTTGAGTCGAGCTTGCACTTAGACTTACGAATTCCCGAATTTAAGATATCGCACGTTCATTAATTATTTATAGCACTCTTACTGCTTAAAATAATTAATATCTTTAATTCATAAGTAGTACCACTCAACCTTATTATTGTGCGAGCTAACTCGACATGGAGGTTTGGTACAATAAATCTTTATCTTCTTAAGGGACATCATCATTCTAAACAGATATGATGACTTGATATAGGTAGCTAGCATGACATATAAGCTTCCACCAACCAAGATGTAGAGATTTTTGGGTTATCTCATGTAACCTACCCATAACAAGTCGAGTGATGGTCATAACTCATACTCACCTAAACCTTATCGAGGTTTAGATCAACATAAAGTCACCAAGATCTAGGTTCTCCATGGCGGTCAAATAGAAGAACTCATCTCACTATGATCCATCAATACGTCGAGGCGTAACAACATAGACAAGCAACCAAGTCAAGTCACTTCTTATCTATCTGCGACTTATACCGGCAACTCGTCCTCAAGTTGTCTCGGTGTGATCCTTTTATATCTCAACTAGCAACTAATTATATAAACTTACGTGATCTTCTACACCTTGTATGATCTAACTTTTGTATGAGATAATGGGACAACATTTGCGATTAAGTAAACAATTCGAGATATGAGATTGCGATAGTGGTAACGAAACATTGTACACAAGCTCAACCATTCTTCTCTCGATATACAAATCCAACACACTCTCCCATTGTTTCCCTTGTCTCTACCACTTTTGGCACCTCTTTCTCTCCACCTTTCGATGGAACATTGGGGCCCTTAGATGTGCTAGCAAGGGCATGTGCTTCTTTACCCATGACGTCTTCCGCTGCCACGAGAACATTGAGTAACTGACTGAGTGTATACTCCGTCTTACTCATGATTGCGTTCATGCGAAGGTTCTTAAAAGACTTGGGCAGTGTATTGAGGATGATATCGACCTTGGCTTCGCTGTCGATATCGCCTCCCAACTTATCATGACTATCCATGAGATTAGTCATTTGGGAGACCTGTTCATGGACCAAACATTCTTTTTCCATCCTACACGCTAAGATCTCTCTCATCGTGTGGAAACGGGATGTTCGATCCGATTGTCCGAACTTACTCTCGAGACTTGACAGATCTCAGTCGCGTCTACCATCGACTGATGCTGCACCTGCAAGTCCTTTGATATTGTAGTCATGATATAGCACTTAGCCATATTATTTGACTTATATCAAAATCTGCTTGAATCTCGTTGCTCATTAGTTTATGTGTTAGTAAGGCCAGCGAGTTTGGGATTAGTGAAACACGAACATGTATTCTTCATCGATAAACGAGACTCCATGTTTTATTTCCACTCGATATTGTTCGAATCGGATAAGGGGCTTTGGGTGAGCATATGGATAATCGGAGTAAGAGACATATCTGAAAAGTAATGCAAACACATAAGCATACGATCGTACATAATTTGTAATTACAATATTGTAACATTTTGATAAAACAATATTGGTTGAAACCTCCAATAGCTAAAGGAATCACACATGCAAGCCATGCGTGTGGACGTTTACACATAAACCCCTCGATCAGACTAAAATAAACCTTTTAGTCGTTTAATTTCAATCCATATCAACTTATCCTTAAAATAAAATTAATAATTGGACCTTAACTAGACCACATCACTATCGCAAGAAGGGACTTCGCGGAAAGTTGTATCTGAGGTGATGCTGGCGGTGGCCATAATTTTGTGATGAAATCGAATTCTTGATTGGCATACTCACGTGGACCATACAGCTTACAATTCAATTTTATTTATCATCTCATTTACATCTATCTCATAGAACTTATGAAAATCACACATGCAAGCCACGCGTATGGACATTTACGTGAAACTCCCAATTATCAATATATTCAAATGTTTTATTTAGAAATCTCATCTAAAAACTTATGATAAGCGATCAAGTTGTAGGGAAATCTAATTTTAACCTCTCCGAGGATCTATCTTGATGTTTAATTCACCATACATTGATTATATACCTAGCATGCACTGTATAATTAATTGCAACACATTGGTGTTTTCTCCTATTTGTCGGATAAAAGTAGGACCAAGACTCGTGCTTTGATCTTCTGGACTGTATCCCGTTTGCTTAAACTCCAATGCTGAGTGAGAGAAATCTATAGAAATCTTGCAAAATTCGCCTTCTTTCCTCAATAGTAATTTTCAAATCACTAAGCTTGAATTACTTCGATTTTCTCTCACCTTGTATTTATAATGCAACCCTAGATTCCTAATAGGATAGGATCTCTGAATATCTAATAAATACAATCTTATCTTTAAAGATACACCATATCAAGAATAATATCCTTTGATATCTAATGATATCAGATATAATCTATCTAGATATCGGGAATCGAGCGAGTCCCATGGGACTCTACATAGAATAGGCAAAATTATCCAACAGCTAAGGCCTTGATGGGCCAGCCCAATGATCAAATGCAAGGAAAAAGATGGGCTAAAATGAATTAATTATCTTATGTTCGACTAGAACATAAATTAATTCATAAACATTCATTCATGCCACTAGAGAATAATCTTGACTTACCCTTTTATTACCTTAGTTGAGTCGGGGCTTGCACGTAGACTTCACGAATCCCGTATTTAAGATATCGCACGTCCATTAATTATTTATAGCGTTACATTGCTTAAAATAATTAATCTCTTCAATTCCTTAAGTAGTACCACTCGACCTTATTATTGTGCTTGAGATAACTCAACTGTAGGGTTTAGTAAAATAACCTTTGATCTCCTTAAGGAGGCGTCATCATTCTAAGCGGATACGGTGACTCGATCGGGTAACTAGCATGACATACAAGCACTTTGCTACCACCCAGATACGGAGAATATTGTGTTATCTCATGTAACCCTCACCCATAACAAATCAAAGTGATGGTCATCAACTCATACTCACCTAAAACCTTATCGAGGTTTAGATAAGCGTCTGATCACGAGATCTGGGTTCTTCACGACGGTCGGGATAGAAGAACTCATCTCCTTGTGATCTATCAATACGTCGAGACATACCAGCATAGACAAGCAACCAAGTCAAGTCACTTCTTATCTATACCGCAGCCTATACCGACAACTCGTCCTCAAGTTGTCTCAACTGTGATCCTTTTTATATCTCATTCAGCTTAACTAATCATACAAACTTAATATGATCTTCTACACACTGTATTATCTAACTTATATATAAGATAAATGGACATACATGTGCAATCAAGTAAACAATTCAGATAGGAGATTGTAATAGTGGTAACATGAAACATTATATACAAGCTCAACCAATCTGCTTCCAGTATACAAATCCAACAATCCCCCACTTATACTAAAGCAAACTTTTAGTATACAATGTGTCTCTCTACTAGCTATTACAAACAACACCATCACTTTGCTTCTCCCACTTCTACAAAAGTTTTCTTTCTAAGTGGGGACCATCTTCATGCAATCAAGGTCCTCAAACATGCACGTCGTAGACTTTTTGCAACAGCTCTTGTGAATGGGTCAACTAGGTTATCCGCAATACCAATCTTCTCAATCAGCACTTATCATCGTCTAACGATTTCTCGTATAACATGGTATTTTCTCTCTATGTGTTTTGTCGCATTGTGGGTCCATGGTTCCTTCGAGTTTGCCACGCACCGAAAGTTATCACACTATGATACTCTTGGGAAAGCGAGTATCACATCTAGATCCATGAGGTAGTTCTTGAGCCATATCACTTCCTTAGACCTTGGAGCTGACTACATATTCGGCTTCCATGGTAGAGTCCGCAATGCATCATTGCTTTGCACTCCATGAATCGACTCCTCCTTCCAAGGTAAACACATAGTTTGAGATAGATTTCTTCTCATCACGGTCGACTTGAAAATCCAGTCTGAATAACCCAAAGGCATTAGACTATCGCTGGTAAACTAGCTTTATAATCTCGAGTCATTTTCGAGCACTTGGTATATGTTTACCATGATCCAATGAGCTTTTCGAGGTTAGAGCCGATATCTAGGTACTATACCTACCGCATAGCGGATATCGGGTCTCGTGACACACATCGCATACATGAGACTTCCTACGATGGAGCGTAAGGAACTTGTCTCATTTCTTCTATCTCCTTTGCATTCATAGGTGACTACTTATTAGATAAAAGAACACCATATACGAAGGGTAGCAATCCCTTCTTGGTACATTTGCATGCTAAAATGAGTAATCATAGTATCGATGTAGATGTCGAGATAAGCTCAACATTTTTTCTCTTGCGATCTCGGTAAACCTTGATCCCAAGAATGTACTGCATCTCCTAAGTCTTTCATTTGAGGCGATCGGATAACCAACTCTTTACGTCGATAATGACTTCACGTTGTTGCCAAGTAGAAGGATGTCATCTCGTAAAGTGTAAGAAATATCACGTCACGTTGACATCAAAGCGATACACAAAACTCTCTGAAAACTAGGCAAATCCATAGGACTTTACCACCTCGTCAGCGTAAGTTCCATGATCGAAAGCTTGCTTAAGTCCATAAATGGACTTCTTAGCTTCCATACTAGATGCTCTTCACCCTTCACCACATAACCTTGGGTTCTTTGCATATAGATGTCTCTACCTTCCTCAAGGTAACCATTTAGAAAAAGTGGTTTTCACGTCCATTAGACAAACCTCTAGGTTAAGGTGTTTGCTATGGCGGAAGAATTACGATGGACTTGAGCATTGCTACAGTCGAAAACGTCTCATCGACATCGATGCCCTTTATCGAGTGTACCTTTAGCCACAAGCCTCGGCTTTAAAAGCCGAAACCTCTCCATCTGAATCTCCATTCCTCTTGTATACCCACTTACTACCTATGACTTCCTTGCCATCTAGTAGAGGTTTTTTCTCGTATACATCCATAGTTGTTATGGACTCAATTTCTAAGTCTATAGCGGTGTGCCATGATCTTGCATCTATGTCTTGTATCGCCTCGTTGTATGTCCATGGGTCGATTACAGACTGTTCGTTTCCTAAGACTAAATCTGAAGATTCGCCCACGAATATAAATCGCTCGGGTTGACGAACAACCCTCCCACTGTAGGGAAATATGATTTTAACCCTCTTCTGAGGATCTATCTTGGATGTTTAATTCACCATACATTGATTATATACCTGACTCGATACAGGTAACTAGTATGACGTACAAGCACTGCCACCACCCAAGATGTGGAGAATATTGATTTATCTCATGTAACTCTCACCCATAACAAGTCAAAGTGATGGTCAGCAACTCATACTCACCTAAAACCTTATCGAGGTTTTGATCAACGTAAAATCACCGAGATCTAGGTTCGTTATGACGATCAGATAGAAGAACTCATCTCACCGTGATCCGTGATAAGTCGGAGATGTACCGGCGCATACAGACAACCAAGTCAAGTAACTTCTTATCTATACCGGCTTATACCGACAACTCTTCCTCAAGTTGTCTCCATTTGTAATCATTTTATATCTCTTTAAGCAACGAATCATATGAACTTACGTGATATTCTACACACTATATGATCTAACATATATGAGATAAATGGACATACATGTGAAATCAGTAAATAATTCGGATATAAGATTGTAATAGTGGTAACGAAACATTATATACAAGTTCAACCAATGCGCTTTCGTATACAATCCAATACAAGCAAACCCACGCATGTGAGCGTTTACTCACGTGTGTATCACTTTGTTTAGAAATCAAAATATGGGGTCTTGATGTATTTAATTTAAGAATTAAAATATTGGGTTTCTTGCTTAGTCTCTTTATTTCAAAGGTTTGTCCATGCAGATCATGTAATCTAACATGCTCTTTCTATAACTCAACATGTAAACATGCTCACATAATTCTAAAACATGCTTTAAAACATGTAGACATAGCATGCTTGCTAAACGCATTAATCATGAAAATATATATCCATGTTTATCTCGTAATAAAAAATACATTGCATCTTGATAAGCAGCGCATTTACGTTTATTATTGATATTTAAAGATGAGTTTAGATCATTTATTGTGCGTTTATGTATCGGATCTTAATGTTTTATCTATTTCTAGAAGATCTTGCTCTTGGGTGTTCTTTTGGTGTTGTGTAGGTCTATATGTTGAAAATCGAAGCAAGGAGCGAAGCACGAGCCAAAATGCTGGCCGCCAGGTTCTAGCGACCGGCTGGCGGTCGCTAGGTCGACCGAAGATCATTCAGTGGCGCCAAGATCGACGCGTTCGCGAGCCACGCCCGAGCAAGCCCCGCCAGCTGAAGCTATTGTCTTT
This sequence comes from Salvia rosmarinus, assembly GCA_036937905.1. Lineage (NCBI taxonomy): Eukaryota > Viridiplantae > Streptophyta > Magnoliopsida > Lamiales > Lamiaceae > Salvia > Salvia rosmarinus. The sequence goes on from JAODLM010000716.1 coordinate 20,299, forward strand.
ATTTCTCACGGCCACAGCTAGCTGGCGCCAGCTGAGCCCAGGCAACCCTAACGGCGCTTGAGGCGACCGTGGCGAAGAAGGCGCGACACATGCCTCGCGGTTGACCTAGCGACCGCGAGGAGTGGTCGCGAGCAGCAGCGGCGATGATAAAATTAGGGTTTTGGGGTGTGCCTATATATGGCAACACCCTCGCCCCTAACTTAGCACACGACTCGAGACCTCTTTTCTTTAGTTTTCATCGGTTTTCTGATTTTAGCATTGGGTTTCCATTTAATTTCATTCTAGAGTTTAGTTGAGCATTGTTCTTCGTTAGTTTTACATATTGTCTACAATCCGGAACGTTTTCGTCCGGACAATTTTCGTAAATTTCCGTTTTATTTGAGGTTGGGATTGAAGCCCAACGATTGTTCATCGACGCTTCAATCTGGGTTTCATTTATATAATTTCCATTTTATGGTTAAATCGTAATTTATTACGTTTATTATGTCAGCTAAATTTACTTTCTAATCTAGGGTTTGCATGATCCGATCCTATATGTTGTGATTCTGTTATCGCTATTTACCTTCCGATATCGATTCATGGTTCTTGGTGCTTAATTATATGTATTAATTTCTGATCATTCTTGATACATATCTAGTTGCCGGTTAATGACGTAACTGTATTAATTGTCAATTGATCTTGAATGTATGATATGAATAAACCTTGAGTCGTAGCTGAGATAGGAACGTTAAGTAGGAAGCATATTCTTTATGATCTGTTTAGAGTTACTTGTTTTCACTAGAGGCGTATGATAATAGGGAAAACTAGTAATCAATCGCCACAATTGTCGATATCGAAATTGTTGGTTATATCTGTGATCTTCCATCTTATCCGGATTAAAATTGGTTAATAGGAAACGGGATGAACATACATTGTGGGTAGGATTAATGCATCCCTAGGGTTAGTCTTTCTTATCTGTTTTTATCATCCGTGTGTTTTATTGCTTATTTTATTTTCTGCATGGTTACATCTGCTTTGGATTAAATTCCGAAGCCCTAAAATCTTACCAAACCAATTCTGTTGCTTGGATAATGATGAATTATTGTTGAGTTAGCTTCTGTGTTTTCGTGTTACAATCCCTGTGGATACGATACTCTGCTTACCTTATACTTGCGAGTTTTTCGAGTTAGAAAAGTGAGCGATCAAATTTTGGCGCCGTTGCCGGGGATTGTTAAGATCATATAGGAATAACTTGACAATTTGGAATTATTAATTCAAGTTATATTTTTTATTTTTATTATTTTATTTCTTGCCAACTGATTTCCTTCTTTTCTCGGTGGTTTATGTTCACAGGTCGGGGACCTCACGAACTACACTTTGATCCGGAAATCGAAAATTCACAAAGGAGAGGAGGCGGAAAGAAGAAAGAAAGCAATGGCAGCAAATCGAACAATCGAACAACGAGGGCGTTCCCAAGTAGTACGCACGCCTGCTGCGATTTTAAAGAATTGCGGCGCGATTGGCGACCATGGGACTCGTTGTCCTGCTCAGGAGGTAAGACCGGTGAACTATATGTCGGCCCTAATCAGGCATGGTTCAAGGGGAGCAGTTCGGAGGAGGAGTCACGAGAGGATCGAATGCCCATCTCGAGACATATCTCGATATTTGTGACACCATCAAGCGAATGGGGTGCCACAAGACACAATCCGGATGCGCATGTTCGGATTTTCTTTGCGCAATCAAGCAAAAGACTGGTTCAAGACCTTAGATCGCCTTGGTATCAGCAGGTTGGGCGACTACGTGAAAAATTTCTCTCAAAGTACTTTCCACGGCTAAAGCATGAAGATCATAGCCGAGATTTCCCACTTCTCCCGCTTAGGAGATGAATCTTTATTCGAGTCGTGGGAAAGATTCGTGGGCCTATTGAGAAGGTGCCCACAACATGGATTTTCGAGGGAGCAGCAGATTACGCAGTTTTATAGCGGGCTGACACCTCACACGAGGAGTATTGTTGATGCATCACGGGGCTGCCTATTGAGCAGGCGTGTGAAGCGAGGCCACCGCATCATAGAAGAGATGGCGGCCAGCGCTTATCGATGGCGATGGAGAGGACACCGGTGGTGAAGGTGCTACTATTGAAAGCGATTTGAAATACGATAATATTATGGAGCGCCACCACGTTGAGAAGCCGCTTTGAGAAAGAAAGGAAAGGAAAGGGGGTGGCTCAGATAAATGCTGCAGAGTTAGATATAAATGAGGCCGAGAGTGAATTACATCAATCGGAGGAACCGTCACGGGGAATCCGCGACAATCCAAACAATGAAATCACCCAAATTTCTCGACGCTAACCCCAATAATTTTCAACAGCCTCATGAGTTTCTCGATTCGAATGGAGTAATTCAAGAGACGAAGAAGCCGGCGTGGAAGATCCGATACAACAAATGGCGATCTGACAAGAATTCATTTATAAGCAAGACCGCGTAAAGATGAATCATTTGAGTCCACAAAGATAGCAATGGGGAAGCATATGAAGATAATGGAAAATCAAATAAGTCGATAGCCGCGACAGCCAGAACGGGCGGCACAAGTCGGGCCAATTTCCGAGTAATACGGAGTAAACCCTAAAAATCACCGAATGCCATTCAATTGAGGTGGGCGAGCCTATCAAAATCACGAGGAGACGAACGGTGAAAATGGGCCAAAGAAAGAGGATCTCGCGACCGAGTTCGCGATCGTGAGCCCGGCCGCGAGGAATCCTACAGTGTGCAGCAAGGAGGATCTCGCGAGCGACCTAGCGGTCGCTAGGAATACTGAAGCGGCCGCGAGAAACAAGGCAGTAGCTTCAGACGCAGACCTAGCGCCCGAGAACGCGCCCGCGCGCACGCCCGCAAAGACGAAGGATGATGGCATCCAGTTGCCTAGCGACCGCACACGCGGTCGCGAGCCTGATCGTGAAGGGCCGCCAGTGAAGAAATATCCGACGTACGTGCCTCCAATTCCGTTTCCAAGCCGTTTAGCCAAGCCCAAATACGATGAGAAGTTGACCAGGTTCATGGAGATGTTCCAAAAGGTGCACATCAATATCCCTTTACTTGATGCACTCCGAGACATGCCGGGTTACGTGAAGTTTTTGAAAGATGCCGTTGCCAACAAAAAGAAGCTTGGGAAATTCGAGACTATAAATCTGTCTCAATAGTGCAGTGATGTACTGCAAAAGAAGTTGCCACTCAAACAGAAAGATCCGGGCAGCTTCACTATAGCGTGTGTCATCGGGGAACAGACATTCTCCAAAGTTCTGTGTGATTTGGGGGCAAGCATCAATTTGATGTCGTTGTCCATTTTTAATAGATTGGAGATTGGAGAGATCAAGCCGACCACCATAGCTCTTCAGATGGCAGACACATCGGTGACTTACCCGAAAGGGATAGTGGAGGGCGTATTGCGTGAAAGTTCGAGATTTCATCTTCCCAGCTGATTTCGTTGTTCTCGATATGCGGAGGATGGGAATACACCTCTTATTCTCGGGCGACCGTTCCTAGCTACCGCGAGCAGCGATCGGCGTGCAAGATGGAGATCTCACCTTCGAGTCAACGGCGGAGATGAAAATCTCTATATATGATGCTATGAAGCAGCCTGACGAGAAGACCATGGAAGACTGTCGGGTTATAGAGCAGCTGTCGCCCACTCAATTTCAGTCATCCGACCCGGTGGAGTTTTGCATACAGAACTCGATTTTCTCATCCTCGGACCTCGATGAGGCGTGTGATGAGATTTTAGAGTACCTTGAGTCCATCGATGAAGTCAAGGCCCTCCCCGAGGAGTCAGTGCCTTATTTAGATGTGAGGAAGCCGATTGGAGGAGAGGATGACGTGGCAACGAAGAAGGATGACACACCCAAGTTAGAGTTAAAGGAGCTGCCGGACCACCTTCAGTATGCCTTCTTAGGCGACGATGAGACGTGCCCGGTGATAATATCTTCGGCTTTGACAGATGAGGAGGCTGAAACCGATGGTTGTCTTTGAAACGAAGACAAATGCGCAATTGGGTGGACTATTTCGATATCAAGGGGTCACCTCTCGATTTGCATGCACCGGATCTGTTAGAGAATGAATACTGAGTCAAGGTGCAACCTCAACGCCGCCTGAATCCGACAATGCAAGAGGTCGTCAGAAAAGAAGTGTTGAAGCTCTTAGACGCAGGCATGATCTATGCCATATCCGACAGCGAGTGGGTTAGCCCAACTCAAGTGGTATCCAAGAAAGGGGGTATCACGGTGATCAGAGATGAGACAAACGAGCTTGTGGCAACAAGACTTGTGACAGGATGGCGAGTTTGCATCGACTATCGTGCTCTGAACACAGCCACGAGGAAGGACCATTTTCCCCTGCCCTTTATTGATCAGATGTTGGACAGACTAGCGGGGTATGAGTTCTATTGTTTTCTCGATGGATATTCGGTACAATCAGATTCAATCGCCCACGAAGATCAAAGACAAGATGGCGCTACGCGTGCAGATGGAGTTTTCGCCATAGGCGAATGCCGCTTGGATTGTGCAATGCTCCACCACGCTCCAAAGGTGCATGATGTCCATCTTCCATGGGTTGATTGAAAATATTATGGAAGTCTTTATGGACGACTTTTCCGTGTTGGCTCTTCGTTCGACCATTTGCTCCATAATTTGTCACAAGTGCTACAAAGATGTGAGGAGACAAATCTTGTTCTCAATTAGGTGAAGTGCCATTTCATGGTAAAGGAAGGTGTGGTGCTTGCCACAAAGTCTCAAAGAAAGGGCTTGGAAGTGGATCGAGCAAAGATCGTGGCAATCGAGAAACTACCTCCTCCCACAAATATCAAATCAGTGAGGAGTTTTCTCGATCATGCGGGCTTCTATAGAAGGTTCATCAAGGATTTCTCGGCGATCACGAAGCCACTGTGCGGACTGCTCGAGAAAGATACAAAGTTTGTGTTCACAAGTGAGTGTTTGGAGGCGTTCGAGAAATTGAAGTTAGCCCTGATCTCGACCCCAGTTTTGGTATCACCGGATTGGAGTCAACCGTTCGAGCTGATGTGTGATGCGGTGATTGGGCGATGGGGCTGTGGGGGCGTAAACGAGACAAACTTTTCCGAGTCATTTATTATGCAAGTAAGACTCTCGACTCTGCTCAAATGAACTACACCACCACCGAGAAGGAATTACTTGCTGTGGTCTATGCTTTTGATAAGTTTAGACCTTATTTGGTGGACACTCACATTATTGTCCACACCGACCATGCCGCCATTCGTCACCTGTTCAACAAGAAAGACTCGAAGCCGAGATTGGTGAGATGGATCCTCCTTCTTCAAGAGTTCGACATGGAGGTCAAGGATAGAAAAGGTTGCGAGAACGTGGTTGCAGACCACTTATCGAGACTAGAGAAGCCAGTCGAAGGAGAAGATAAGAGAATTGGGATCAAGGAGAACTTCCCAGACGAGCACATCTTAAGCATAATTGATCACACACCATGGTACGCTGATTTTGTAAATTACCTGGTGATTGGAGTTTTACCTCCATCGTGCAAAGATCATTTAAAAAAGAAATTTCTCCACGATGTCAAGTTCTATTATTGGGACGATCCCCATCTCTACCGCCGATGTGCCGATGGTTTGATACGTCGCTGTGTTCCCCAAGGAGAATGGGAGAACATAATCCACGAGTGCCATAGTGGAGGAAAATTTGCAGCGGCCAAGACGGCGGCAAAGATCTGCCAGAGTGGATTCTATTGGCCTTCGATCTTCAAGGATTGCAAATCCTTTATCAAGAGTTGTGACAGATGTCAACGAACGGGGAACGTCACTAAGAAAGACGAGATGCCACAGAAGACCATCATGGAGGTGGAACTATTTGACGTATGGGGGATCGACTTCATGGGTCCGTTCCCCATGTCTTGTGGCTACACGTACATTCTACTTGCTGTGGAGTATGTTTCCCGTTGGGTAGAGGCGATTCCCACTGTCACAAACGACTCCAAGGTAGTGATCAAGTTCCTCCACAAGAATATTCTGACTCGATTTGGAGTCCCGAGGGCGTTGATCAGCGATGGGGGGTCGCATTTTAATAATAAGTGGCTAGGCAATGTCCTAGCCAAATATGGTGTGAAGCATAGAGTCACCTCCCCCTATCATCCACAAGCAAATGGGCAAGCTGAGCTCGCCAACCGAGAGATCAAGCAGATTTTGGAGAAATCGATTGTTCATCACAAGGATTGGGCCAAACAATTAGATGATGCTCTTTGGGCCTATCGGACTGCTTACAAAGCTCATCTCGGGCTATCTCCATATCAAATGGTATTTGGTAAATCTTGCCATTTACCGGTTGAATTGGAGCACAAAGCTTATTGGGCCACGAGGCGAATCAACATGGATTTCAAGGAGGCCGGTTTGATGAGAGGTGAACAGCTGTTGGAGCTTGATGAGTGGAGGAACGAGGCCTTCGAAAATTCCCGGATCTACAAGGAACGAGCTCGGAAATTCCATGACCTTACCATTCGTCCAAAAGGATTTTCTCCGGGTAATGAAGTTTTGCTTTACAATGCTCGACTTCGTCTCTTCCCGGGAAAGCTTAAGACAAGATGGTCGAGGCCATATACCGTTTACCGTGCACATACCAATGGGAGCTACGAACTGCTAGACTCGGGTGGCAATATTTTTAAGGTGAACGGACAATACCTCAAATCCTACTTCAAGTCACACTTCGATCGAGAAGTCAAGGTGACCAGGCTCAACGAACCATGATGAGAGGTAACGTCGACCTAGCGACGATAACTCTAGCACTGGTTGGGAGGTAACCCAACAGTTTTACATGCTTTATGTTTTTGTCGTGTTTGTCGTTTTTTTTTTTTTTCGTGTTTGTGCCGTGTCTCGTTGTTTTGTTAGGTCTCAAAGTTTTAATAGCTTTTATTCTTTTTTTTTTAAAAAAAAACAAGTGTCTAGCGACCACCCTCGCGACCGCGAGGTGTGGCCGCAAGAATTAAGCGAGCAGCCTGGCGAGCGGCGAGCTCGCGATCACGAGCTCGAACGCGAGATCCGCCCCGACCCGCACCCGCTTCGTTGACCCGCGTTTTTGCAACTTTTTTTTTTAAACCTGCTTCTCCCAAATTTTTTCTGCCACACGCACACACACCTTTTTTTCTGAAAAACAGCAGCCCCCTTCCCTTCTCAAGCACCCAAGGCACTTTTCTCTCCCATTTTTCTTGTGTTTCTCCATCAAATCCACTCAAGGTATGCTACATTTTCTAAATTCTTCATGGGTTTACGTTTCTTGAGCATGATTTGAAAGAATTTTGTCCATTTATCCTATTGATGTGGGTTATTTAAATTTGAGAAACTATGGCTTATTTTGTTAGATTTGTTTGGTGTTTGAGCATGGTTAGTCCAATGTTAGGTTTATTAATGTTTATACAGGTATATTGTTAGTTTAATTTGCCTACATTGTTGATTTGGGTTCGAAAATCTGAGAAATATGCATGAAAATCGACCTCTTCAGGCCTTTGAGAGACCGCTTTCACGTCATTTGCCGTGTGAGGCTGGGCGACAGCAGCGCCTTGTTGTCTTCTTGTGACCCGTTGCGCGTGCGCTAAGTGTTGCCTAGCGACCACCCTCGCGATCATGAGGTGTGGTCATGAAGTCGACAGTAACAGCTTATTTATGAAATTTTTTGGTTGTTGTGTGTGTTTTCCCCACTTTATTTTGTCTTGCTAGATTATATGAAAGTATGGAAATAATTTGACTAAGTTGAAGTTTGGGGATCTATATTGAGCATTTTGGGTTGACGTTGTTTTGATAGTTTTATACATACATGCGCTAACTTTGAAATATTTTTTTAGGTACAATATGCCGCGTACTCACGGTCACAAGCGCAAGGGCAAAGAAATTGTCTCCACTTCCCGCGATGAGCTACACGATGAGCCCCACGACGAGCCACGCGATGCGCCACAAGATAAATTGATCCAAATAATTTTGGAGTAAGGCGCGAATGACTCGTCTAAAGCCGTTGGAATCGATTGGTGAGATTACAGCACGAGCTCTCGAGTTCATGTGCATCAACATTTGTCAAGAGATGGGTATAGCCAATGACGTGGCGTGGTTGGCCGAGAGATCCGGCCGTACTCAATTATCACGGCCAACTATCCGACATACGGGATCCCGACACCGAATTTCGCCGACTATCCATGTCCACAAGATAAGCGGAGTGTCGGATTACATCGTTCCCACTTGACAATGAGCACCGTCAATCGTCCATGGGCGAACTAAATGGAATAATCAATGGAAATCCGGAGGCAACTACATCGGGGCGTCGAGTACGGTCCAAAGTGTATGGCGAGGTTCATGGACTCTGGACTCGAGCACACCCGTACTATGATGCCTCGAGATCGAAGGCTAGCTCGATCGGAATCCGCGATCCGTTACTTCCACCGGCTCATCACGTTCACCATACGTGGCCGTTCGAACACCGCCTTGTTCTATCACAAGACATGAGCATCCCGATTGGAGCCATGTTCAACGAGAAGATGCATGCCGGCATGTTCCTAGCTCAGCACTTCCACATGCGGTCCACGGTTTCGAGCGATGCGAAGATATGCACAGGGGGATTCATTACCCTCATTGCTGATTTTTTTGGGGTAACGATTCGAGAGACTCCTATCTCTCACGATATCTTCTGGACAAGCCGTGCTTATCGTCGAGACGTTCTCGAAGAGGCACCCCGACGCGTTACACAGGTCGCTATATGATCAAAGCGGCGATCGGTTTCCGTCACCCAATCGAGCTCACGGTTATAAGCCGCTACTTTCACGCGGATGCGGTGGAACAGGCTCCCTGCGCCTTTATGAATGGACGCGGCTTGAACGCGCAAGGCGGGTCGAGGGCGAGCAACCGCATGAGGCGGCCGAGCGGCGGGCGCCCCGAGACAGAGGCACAAAGGCACCCACCACCCATCCGAGCGATCCGAGATTTATGATCGATTAGATCAAATAGATGGTCGTCTAAACCACATTGACGGGGCGACCTCGATGATGGAACAGCGGGAGTCCTCTTCGCCCAACACCGTGCACATCTCGAGCAACAACGTCGGATGATGGAGATGATGCGGCGGTGGGATCGATGGCGAGGACTTTATCCGCCCGGAGAGTAGCGGCATTCAGGTAAGTTTTCTCTCCAACTACTCTTTTTCGCAAACCTTATTGCTTCCACATGTTCACAATAAGTTTGGGGAGTAGACGAGTTTGGTTGGTTGAGAATCTGCTTGTGTTTCTATGCTTTATTGTTAAGTTGTTATGCTTTGGGGTCTTTTGTCATGTTTTTGTTTTGTTTATTCGTTTTTGTCTCGTCGATCAACGAGTTAAGTGAAGTGTGTTAATCCATGTGGCCAATGACGATAGAATTTTTTAAAAATTTAATGATAGTGCGTATGATATGTTAGAAAATGACGCATGAATGACTTGAGATTGCTTAGCTTGTTGTTTTTCACCATTTGCTTATCTGTGAGACTTGAGCTTCATCGTATACATATCTTGATCTGATTTCTTTTAATTGTGTGATATCGTGCATGTGATTATCTTCTAGAACTTGCCGTTTTACGTATCGAGACCGCAATATGTGTTTCAATTTGGAAAGGATAAAAGGCCATCTTTGTTAACCACATATTTACCCAAACACTAACCCGATGATATATACCATTTGTCGCATTCTTTGAGCCTTTATTAGACTTATTCTTTCGATTAACCGGATCATAGGAGGTGAGGATGGATATGGGAATCAAAAGGAGATTGTTATGTAGTTATGACGAGAAAAATTATTGCAAGAGAAATACATCTGTGGTGAAGAATAATACATTTGTTGTGAATGATAAACCCTATAAGCTCTAGAAAAGAAAAGAAAAAGCAATGATAAGTTCACTATGTGTTTTGAGCATAAAGGGTCTTTAATCAAAGTATAAGTATCTTATGAGGGATAAAACATCGATTTAGCATGTTGGAAAAGAAGAGGAAAATGGACAAAGTCCATATGTTTCGAAAAAGATAAATGGGGGTGCTTGGAGTATACTTGAGTCACTTAGCCATATATTATCATACCTTAACCAATGTGCCTACATTACAACCTATGAAAAGACCTCATTGATCCTAATTTGAACACAATGACGCGGTGGAGATATTAGAGAAACGGTAAGCCTATGGTAAGATGTTGCATTGCATTGATCGTTGAGTGTATACACGTCCTACATTTCTTTATGAGTTGAGTGTATCCTATATTTTACTCACATGCCGTTGTGAGGGTTGAGATGAATGAGTTTTTGCCTTCAATTGTTGTTGTGTCGAGTTGACTAACGTTGTCATGTGCGCTAATGTTTTGAGCGTTAATATGTTTCGAGGGCTTATAATGGTTATCATCTTTGCTATGCTCGTTGATCTTTTCGTTGTGTCTTTCTGTTTTGGTTTTGTTTGAGGACAAACAATGATTTAAGTTTGGGGGTTTGATAAACGCGCATTTTACACGTTTATTGTTGATATTTAAAGATGAGTTTAGATAATTTATTGTGCGTTTATGTATCGGATCTTAATGTTTTTATCTATTTCTAGAAGATACTGCTCTTGGGTGTTCTTTTGGTGTTGTGTAGGTCTATATGTTGAAAATCGAAGCAAGGAACGAAGCACGAGCCAAAATGCACAACTGCCCAGTTTCTAGCGACCAGCCTAGCGGTCGCTAGGCTGACCGCGAAGATCATTCAGCGAGCGCCAAGATCAGACGCATCCGCGAGCCCACGCCCTCGAGCAAGCCCGGCGTCGAGAAGTTATCAGTTATTTCGTGTCCCGGCTGGCGACCGCCAGCCGTGCCGCTGAGACAACCTCGCGAAAGAAGAGGCGATCGCAAGCGAAGAGAGCGCGCGCGACACATGCCTCGCGGTCGACCTAGCGACCGCAAGGAGAGGTCGACCTAGCGACCGCGAGGAGCGGTCGCGAGACGCAACGGCAGAGGATAAAATTAGGGTTTTAGGGTGTGCCTATATATATGGCAACACCCCCTCGTGCCCCCTAACTTAGCACACACGACTCCAGACCTCTTTTCTTTAGTTTTTCATCAGTTTTTACAGTTTTTAGCATTGGGTTTCCATTTAATTTCATTCTAGAGTTTAGTTGAGCATTGTTCTTCGTTAGTTTTACATATTGTCTACGATCCGGAACGTTTTCGTCCGGATAATTTTCACAAATTTCCGTTTTTCGCTGAGGTTGGGATTTAAGCCAATTATTGTTCATCAGACGCTTCAATACGGGTTTCATTTATATAATTTCCATTTTTATGGTTAAATCGTATTTTATTCCGTTTATTATGTCTGGCTAAATTTCTGTTCTAATCCTAGGGTTTGCATGATCCGATCCTATATGTTGTGATTCCTGTTATCGCTATTTACCTTCCAGATATCGATTCATGGTTCTTGGTGCTTAATTATATGTATTAATTTCTGATCATTCTTGATACATATCTAGTTGCCGGTTAATGACGTGAATCGTATTAATTATCAATTGATCTTGAATGCATGATACGAATAAACCTTGAGTCGTAGCTGAGATAGGAACGTTCGTAGGAAGCATATTCTTTATGATCTGTTTAGAGTTACTTGTTTTCACCTAGTGACGTAAGAGTAATAGGGAAAACTAGTAATCAACTGCCACAATTGTCGTAACTGAAATTGTTGGTTATATCTGTGATCTTCCATCTTATCCGGATTAAAATTGGTTAATAGGAAACAGGATGAACATACATTGTGGGTAGGATTAATGCATCTCTAGGGTTAGTCTTTCTTATCTGTTTTTACCATCCGTGTGTTTTATTGCTTATTTTATTTTCTGCATGGTTACATCTGCTTTGGATTAAATTCCGAAGCCCTAAAATCGTACCAAACCAATTCTGTTGCTTGGATAATGATGAATTATTGTTGAGTTAGCTTCTGTGTTTTCGTGTTACAATCCCTGTGGATACGATACTCTGCTTACCTTATACTTGCGCGTTTTTCGAGTTAGAAAAGTGAGCGATCACATGCTACTGCACAATTTAAACATCCATGATATGCTATGAACGATAATAAATAAAATAAAATCCGTTCATCGTGGCCCAATCATGTCCCTGCCTAATTTATTACATAAATTTGCACAATACATATCTTCAATTTTTTTTTGAAACGGGTCTCGCGTGCATGGGCACAGACCGAACTCGTCAAAACTAAATTTGGGTTAAAAATTTAAACTAGACCGGAACAATGATTTGGGCTGAGGTCGGGTCAAAAAATCTAGTTCCAGGTCGGGTCGAATGGGTCGGGTCCGAGGTTCAAGTCGGGTCAGCCCGGGTGGACTGGGTCACATGCTAGGGTACAGCCCAATCACATTTGTCGTCCGTTGCCATTTCGTCGAGCTCTATTAAGCACTGTATGTAGCATGCGTGCCCGGGTCGTGCGCTGAGGGCACACAGTGTGTGCACCCAGTGCATACCCGCCGTCTCGTAGCCTTCCACCTGCCGCCCTACGTCGTTTCCCCATCATCCACGAACAGTCGAGCACCAAGCACGCTACGCGCGCGGGCTAAGGCCGTGAGATGAGCTCACACTTTAGGTGCTCGTGCCCTGCACGTCTCGTCTCATGTCTGCCTGCTGCTATCGACCTGCGCACCCGTGTAAGTTGGCGCTACCGGGTCTAACCGCTTTCTTGGGATAAGCACCGGTCATGCGAGCCAGCGCGGTGCTTGTGGTTAGCAAAATGCCAAAAAATTGAATATTCGATCCGAATTAGACCGAAATTTAAAATTCAGATCCGATTGATATAATAATAATAATATTTTATTTAAATATTTTTAAACCTAATATAAATATATATATAAATGAACAAAAATTATTTTTGATTTTTCATAATTTCTGATTTTCAGGTTCGATTCGGATTTTTTAATAAAATTTTTGGATTTTTGAATTTCGAATTTTCAGATATTGGGTTCGGATCTATTTTCTCTCACAAACTTCAGATTTTCGAATCTATTTGAAGTAGGAAAAATTGAACATAAATCAAATGCTCAACCTAGCGGTCTTTGTTGTCGTCGTTTCGCTTAAAGTCCACGTCACGGGATTCTATGCACGCCGGGTCGCGCGGCACCTGTCGTCGTTTGTCTCATGCTACTTCCTGTGCACCTCCCATCACGTTGCACAATGGGACTCCGTCGTGTCGTCTCATTCTTCGTGTTCTTCGTTTTTACTAATATAATTTACAAAAAATAAATTCTAATCTAACCACATATTTTCTCGTGGTGAAAAACGATTCCAACAAAAAAACATAAAATACTTGAGCTATGAATAGAGAAAAATCCGTAATTAATTATAGTACACGTTATAATAAAACGTGAATTAATCCAACAGAGCAAAGATACTGATCCCAGGCTCTGATACCAATTGAAGGGATATTTATTTCACCCATGCTCCCGATGATCAATCTTGAATGTTTAATTCACTATACATTGATTATGTTCCTAGCATGCTCCTATATAATTAATTACAACACATAAGTGTTTTCTCGTATTTACCTATGAATTTCTTGGATAACAGATCAACTAAGGACTCTAGCTCTGATCTTCTGGACAATACCCGAATGTATATTCTCCAATACTGAGAGAGACAATCTATGGAGAATACTGTAAAATTTCACCTGTCACACCCCACAACTCAAATAAATAGAAAATTGGGAAATGACATGAAACCTTACTTATTCAGGAGAAAATAGGGAAAATAAATCCCAAAATTTGACAAAACCTTATTTTCGAGAAAGGAAAATAATAAGTAATGTCATTTCAGATAATAACATAAAATTAGTCCCCAAGATCAAAAGTTTAGTTTCGTACTCAGATAACAACAACAAAGGACATCAAGATAAACAAGAAAGAAGAATTATAAGTTTAAGCTCTACATAGAATGACATTAGGTAGTATAACATAGTCTTATGTTTTGAAAGATTTAGAAGACTAGAATTAGTCATTCAGCGGAAGTCAAGATTGTGGAGTAGAACATTCGCCTCCGCCTGCTTGTCAAGATCGACCATAAACCCGAAAATATTTGAAAATATTTTTGGGCTGAGTACTAATATACTCAGTGGGCATACAACTTTTAAAACATTTCGCATCATCAAAACAGTTTATCCAATATCTCGACATAACTTAGAATGTTTCAAAACTAAAAGCCACTTCCAAGTTATGAAAAAACACTTCAATTTTTCTTGTGGCGCCAATGTCACACTCTCTGCTGTTACTGTTATCATTATACATTCCTTTTCGATCCGGCGGTAGCTTAACGGATCTCGATCTCGGGAACATAGCCACCGTCGGATCCTAGGTGAAACCATTCATTCGGTGAAACCATTCACTTGGTGAAGCCATTCATTCAAGAAAACCATTCATTTGGCCGTTTATAAGTGGAGATCAAACCACCGCGATTCGAGCCCGTCGCACAACCATTAGTAAGTGTGTTAGACCGACTAAGAACCACAATTGTTATACACGAGCATTAAGCAGAGCGGGCGTAACAAAATATTTATCTTGGATAAACATTCACATTTTAGAAATATCGAGCATGTAACTCAAAATACTTACAGAAAATAAGTCCACCTTGATAGCCAAAGCCTCAAGAATTAAACTTGTGAATTAGCCTCGTGAAAAGCAACGCTAATCTCATTGGTCAACAAAACCTACAAGATAAGCTAATCTTAATAGGTCTCATAAGTCTAACCTTAAGTCCAAGGTAACGTAAGGCTACTATTTCTTGATCAAGAGCGGGTTTTCAAAATTCCAAATTAAATCTGAAAACCAATTTCTCGACTAAAGGGCACCAACAATACCCTTGCTCGTCATTTATTTTGAAAAGTTAATTTGATTTTGAAAATCGAATTATCAAAATAAATTTATTGCAAAAGTATATAAAATTTTTAGTTTATTTCAAATAACTATTTTCATGTTTTTAAAACATATAAACAAGTACTATATACTTAATATATGAGATAATAATACTTATCATGCAAATCATAAATCATGAAATTTTATTCATCGAGAGTTTATTAATTTCTAGAAATAATTAACCCAAATGAATTTAACGTTCTCATTAGTCAACAAATAATAAAATCACTTTAATATAAT
Organism: Salvia rosmarinus; assembly: GCA_036937905.1. NCBI lineage: Eukaryota > Viridiplantae > Streptophyta > Magnoliopsida > Lamiales > Lamiaceae > Salvia > Salvia rosmarinus. The sequence goes on from JAODLM010000716.1 coordinate 35,469, forward strand.
TTCAAAGTTAATTAAACAAAAAATTTAAGGTTCAAGTTAACAACTTATCATAATTAAATAATTCCAACTTAATTAAACCCAACATAAGAAATTAAACAAGCCTATGAGTTCAAGCCCATAGGTTAATTAATTTGAGCTCAACACATTAGATTAAATTAGCCCATAGAACAAAACAAACTCAGCCCAAATCTTTAGCCCAACTCCCTTATTAATTAGGCGGCATAAGAAAATAATTAAAAGCCCAAATTTTTGTCTCCCTTGAACTCTCTGCACTATCCCTCCCTTTCTCTCAAAAGTCAAAACTCACGCACACACATCACATAGGATATACACAACTTTATCCTCTTTCTCTCTAAACTCATGCGCACACACACACACACCCATCACATGTAACACACAAATTCATTTTCTCTCGCCGCACTCTCTCCCTCTCGCACCCTTAAAACATAAAATCCCCATCTCTTCTTCTTGCAGTGCCGACTCCGGCGACCTCGTGCGAAAGCCATCGCCTCCTCCTCCTCCTCCCCATCTCTCTCCCCTAAAATCCTAAAAACAGAACCCTCATCTCCCTTACTGAAAAAGTGAACCCATCCTCCCCCTTTCTTGCTTCCGCAACCGTCGATTCCGACGACCACCGCGCCAGCCAGCCAACCACCCATCTCCCTCTCTTCATCTCTCAGCGACTGCCGACGTCAAATAGCCGCCTTGATGGGCCAACCCAGTGATCAAATGCAAGAAATAAAGATTGACATAAAATGAATTAATTATCTTATGTTCAGTCCAGAACATAAATTAATTCATAAACATTTATTCATTCCGCTAGAGAATACATGCTGACTTACACCTTTATTACCGAAGTTGAGTCGGGCTTGCACTTAGACCTACGATCCCCGAATTTAAGATATCATGCGTCCATTAATTATTTATAGCACTGATCGCTTAAAATAATTAATTTCTTTAATTTATTAAGTAGTACCACTAAACCTTATTATTGTACTTGAGCTAACTCAACCTGCATGGTTTAGTATAATAAATCTTTTGAGCTCCTTAAGGGGACGTCATAATGTTAAACGGATACAGTGACTTGATACAGGTAACTAGTATGACATACAAGCACAGTAACTGGCATGACATACAAGCACTGCCACCATCCAAGATGCAGATAATATTAAGTTATCTCATGTAACCCTCACCCATAACAAGTTAAAGTTATGATCAGTAATTCATACTCACCTAAAACCTTATCGAGGTTTAGACTAACGTAAAGTCACCGATATCTAGGTTCTTCACGATGGTCAGATAGAAGAACTCATCTCACTGTGACTAGCGTAGATAAGCAACCAAGTCAAGTTACTTGTTATCTTTATTGTAGCCTATACCGATAACTCGTCATCAAGTTATCTCAACTGTGATCATTTTTATATTTCAAATAACTTAACCATTCATAACTATTTATGTGATCTTTTACACATTATATGATCTAACTTTTGTATGAGATAATGGGACAACATATGCAATCAAGTAAACAATTCAGATAAGAAATTGTAATAGTGGTAACAGGAAATATTTTATACAGGCTCAACCATTCTGCTTTCAATATACAAATCCAACAATTTGTTCAGCGAAGGCTTCCCTGAGATTAGTTTCATGTTGCTGCATCTCCTTATACGTATTGTCCAACATGGCATAGGCTTTGTTTGCCGCTTCAACCAGGGAAGTTGAAAGTTCGCTCCCACCGCCACGCCAACTTTGTGTACTCAAAGCCTTTCGGTCACCTCATCTTCCAGCTTGGCCATCAATTCGTGCATCATGGCTTCTAATGGAGACAAATGTTGCTCCTGAGCTGCAGATTGAAAACCTATGAATGGAACAATGACCCCGTGAGATAGATCAGTTGATGGGGTATCAGTTGCTTCCTCGGGCTAGTAGGCAGTGCTTAATGTAAGATAAAGATCATTCAACAAATGAAAAGGTAAATGGCATAAGAATAGAAATTCCTCCTACATCCACGAATTTGTTGAATAGGTTAATTACTTACTTTAGAAATTCTTTGTTTTTTATACATCTAATAGAAGTGACTTGGATCCAACGCATTAGAGATCGTATGTCCCTTGGTTATCAAGTCAAAATCTCTCTCACTTACTTTCATCAAATTCACCTTGTGGTTTACTCATAACCTCCGTTACTCGGTAAAAACCTCACCTATTCACCTATGCTTCCGTATAGCTATACTTGTTGTTTACTCACGCCTACCCTAACTTCGTCCTTACAACTCATGTCGGGCAACATTTCCAACTATTCAGTGAGCCCTACATGAAGAACTAGGATAAGAATAAGCTCACTTGTTTAAGCTCAATTACAAATTTTATATTGAAATATGGCTTAGATGTTTTAGATACTAGACCTTAGTGGTTTTACCATAGATGAAAGTGTAAAATCATATAGATTCAGAAGAACGAATTCTGTTCAAATCGTCAGAGTTGGACGTTGGAGTGAGTCATTTTTTTCTCATTAAAGTACTCTCATTTTTTCTCCAATTGAGAATTCTCGTATTTATAGAGAATTGAATTCAAACTAGCTATTGAGAAATAGTCCTTTGAAACTCAAAACTTCGTCTGATAATATGATCGTTGGACTTATTATCTTGTGTTTTGTCGCCTAGTGAGTCACATATGTGTGTTTAACAAGCTATTAGTGGATCTTACTCTTCTTCTGAAGGGAAATCATAGTTTACTCTTGCTCCCGATGATCTATCTTGGATGTTTAATTCATCATATATTGATTATATTTCTAGCACGCTCCTATATAATTAATTACATCACATATGGATTTCCTCGTATTTACCTACGAATTTGTTGCAGTTATGATCAATGGCTGACTCCAGCTTTGATCTTTTGGATTGTATCCCGGGTGCCTGATCTCCAATACTGAGTGAGAGTAATCTATGGAGAACACCTAAATTTTCACCCCCTAGTGTATCTTGGTGATTTTCGAAAATCACCTGTGTGAGAAGATTGATGATTTGATTTTATCCTATCATGTATTTATAGTGCTTTCCCTAGAATCCTAATATAATAGGACTCTGGCACATCTAATAAATACAATAATTATCTTATTTCCCTGAAGATAATTTATTTCTAGAACAATTATCTTGTGATATCTAATAATATAAGATAATATCTATTTCTAAACTAGGATATTTATTAAATAAATAATACATTAATCAGAACAGAATCTCAATGGAATCTTATAAGGGTGGTAAAAAATTAATGTGATAATAGGCCTTGATGGATCAGCCTATAGATCAAATACAATGAATAAAGATGAACCTAAAATAAATTAATTATCTTATGTTTAGCCAACATAAATTAATTCATAAACATTTATTCATTTTAATAGAGAATAATTGTTGACTTACCTCTCTATTACTGAAGTTGAGTCTGGCTTGTATTTAGTCTTAGGAATCTTCATATTTAAGATATCACATATCTACTAATTATTTATAGTATTCTGACTACTTAAAATAATTAATAGCTTAATATCTTAATAACTTAAGTAGTATCACTCAACTTTATTATCGTATTTGAGCTAACTCAACATGTATGGTTTCAGTACGATAAATATTTTGAGCTCCTCCTCAAGGGGACGTCATCATGCTAAACGAAAATGATTACTTGATATAAATAACCATCATGACATACAAATACTGTCACCACCAAAGATACAGATAATATTGGATTATCCATGTAAATCTCACCCATAACAAGTGAAAGTACTGGTCAGCAACTCATACTCACCTGAAACCTTATCGATATTTAAATCAACGTAAAGTCACCGAGACCTAGGTTCTTTACGATGGTCGATAGAAGAAATCGCCTCATTGTGATCCATTAATCGTCGAAAGCACCGTGATAGACAAACAACCAAGTCAAGATACTTCTTATCTACATTGCGATTATATCAATAAATCGCCATCAAGTTGTTTTACCAAGATTCATTTAATATCTCGCCTAGTTAAAATTTTGTGATCTTCACATACCGTATGATCTAATTTATTTATGAGATAAATGAGCAACATATGCTTTCAAATAAATAAATCAGATACGAGATCAGAATAATAATAACAAAAAATATTGTATACAAACTCAATCAATATACTTTCAATATACAAATTCAACAATTGAGACTCTAAGTGAAAAAAAATCCAAAGATTAGGACATAATATATTATTATCCTATAATAATTGTTTTAGTTATACATAATAGATTTTCAGAAATTGAATTATTAAAAAAATAGAAAATCAAACCTACTATATTCGATAATGTGTAGTTTCTTATATATATAAATGGTTGGGTTCTCATAGTACCAGAGTCCTAGATAGTATGTAGAACCCAATCTAAATTACATATTTTGAATATGTGATCGCACCACAAGCTAACACGTGGCAACTTATTTTCCTTCTTCTTCTTTTTTTAATTTTCGCAAGGAGAAAAATGGGAAGAAAGCAAACCAGTCTTCTTCTTTTTCTTTTATCTTTATTTTCGTCCATTTTTTTTACAATGATGATAGGGGACGACGGCAGCGGCAGCAACGAAGACGACGGTAGTCAGTAATACCCCGACCGTCTAAACTTGGTTTAGAATGAACCTAATTTTGAAATTAGGATTTTGCATCGATAATAATGATAAAATATTATAGAAATTACATATATGTATAAGAATTATGTAAGTTGACAAGATTTTGGGATAGATCCCAAATGGTTTTAAATCATTGCAATATATATATACATACATATATAATACGGTAATAATGAAAAGAAAAATAAGAAAAAGAAAAGAGAAAAAATATATATATATATATGAAAAGTAAGTTAATCCAATACAAATATAATAATATATATAGGGTGACTATTAAGTGCGAATTGGGTGCACCACCCGATTTTACGTAAAATATGATACCGACCCCGAATTCGATTTTTTAGTGGTGCCGAATACCGACTCGGTAACCGAGTCGGGTATTCAGATACCCTAAATTACCCATTATTTATAAACTTAACTTCAATATTCGGTTGCGCCTAGCTCTTGCTTCAAGTGTTTGACTTGCCTTTAATATGTCATTAGGTCCCGGATCGATTCTTGGGAGCGCAAATTGAATTTTTTTTCTTAAGGTCCCAGAACTGCTTAATATATATATTATATGAATTTATATATATAAATATATAAATTATATATAATGAATTTATATATTATATATATAAGAAATTTATACTGAAATTTATATATAATATTATATATATATATATATATATATTAATGAATTTATATTAAATAATTAATATTCGGTATACCCGAATACCCGACTGCATACCCGATACCGATAAAATAATTGTGCACTACCCGACCCCAACCAGTATGCGATTTTGGGTAATCGGATTACTCAATCCCGATAAATTTGGGCCTGTATCGGTGCCATTACCCCGACACCCTAATAGTCACCCCTAAATATATACATTATATATGTGTAGTAATAGTGTGTGTGTGTCGTGTATATATATCTATATATATAGTATGTGTGTGCAAGTGTGTAAGAATGTGTGTGTGTGTGCGTGTAAGTATATAGGAATAGCGTGTGTGTGTGTGTGTCATTTTAGATAGAAAGGAAAAAAAGAGGTAAATACAATTATGAAAAAGTAATGATCAAACTTACCAATTCATTCTTCATTTCGCAAGCGGTCTTGTGAGAAAAAAAAAAAAGAAAGTTTCCTTTGATCCTTATTTCTCAATTTCTCGTCTCGTTTTCGATCTTTCGTTAAATCCGAACCGATACTAAGGTCAGTCTTGCCATTACCTACATTCCTATGGTATAAAATTTAAATTTGGTGCATGTTTTGTATTTGGGTATTTTTTTTTGAAATGTATTAAAAATAGGGAGATGATGCCAAATGCTAGAAGTCGAGAACTAATGTTGTTCGTATACTCTATATATGCTAGGATTATGAATATGGTTAAAAGTTATTAATGTTAGGTTTTTGCTCATTTTTAAAGCCGAACTATAGTCGATTTTTCGATTATTGTTGAATGAAGGGACTTCATATTTACAGTCTATGCTAGCCTACTAGCATATAGAATTAAATTGAGAATTTTTCGTACGCATTATGACAGAAAACCTATTTGGCTGAAAATCTAAAGCTCCACGTTCGGATTATCCGATCTTTGTTTGTCAAATCTTATCACATATCTATATTCTAGGATATATCTAGCATGACATATAAATTTATCATAATTTTCTGGGTATGTTAGGTATTTTCCTAAAAATATCATGTATCTAAAGTTGGCCGTTCGAGGATACTATAAATGTTATACGAAATGTAAAGTGACATATGAGTTAGACAAGGTATAATAAGTAAAGGACTAAAGTTTGGAAGAAATCGATCGATGTTTGCTTAGTTAAGTGAGAGAAATCAAGAATAGTTTGTTATTAATATTCGAGCACGTGTGTGCGTAGAGTTATGATTATCGTACATAGTTATGATTTATGCCTAGTTAAATATGGTTTTCTCTGAATAGTTGAAATAGACATGAGATACAAGAAATGAAACGAGGACTTAGAATTTTAATGTGGGTCGATGTTAATGAATAAGCTTGCCCCAAGCTTAAGAATAAATAAGAAGTATATAATAATGGGAGAAAATAGTAGCTCCACTATGACCAAGTGGAACCAAATTGAGATATTTTATATCTCTTATTCAATAATGATGATGCAAAATCCTAAGATATTAAAAGTTGTCTAGTACGTTGATGATAATCGACGTTATCCAAGAACCAAATGAAGTACTAAACCTTTCTTTTACGTAAAGGTAAAGTACGAAGGTTACAGAAGAAGAGAAGGGAGAAATACGCTGTGTGACTAAAAGTATATATCAGGTGGGCTTTTTCTCGAAATGACAAATGATTTATTTATGATGCTTTCTTCGAAACGAAAAGTCTTTACTTATGATGTTTCCTATTGAGAAATGATGATGAAATGTTATTTAATTACCTGCCCAAAATATTTATGTTTTATGTATGGATCCTATCAGTGTTGGTTCGCCAACTATGAATGATAATGAAGTTGTTGGTTCGCTACCAACGTATGAATGAAAATCGAATTCGGATCCTATGCTTGAAGGACAATTCCTGGCTAGGATTAACATGTACACTAATGGTAACTGCACTTGCTGAAAGTTTTGCTCAGCCAGTTACGGTGACTGTGTGCTGAAAGATTTGCTCGGCCGGTCATAGCGTCCGTGGAAGGAGGCCTCCTTCTACGGCGCAAGATGAGGAAGATGTTATATGAGATGTGATATGGATCATACAGACAGAAAATATGTCTGGCCAGACAAGTTTATGAAAATGACAGAAAATGTTTAGTAAGCACGAGCATTTCAAATAAAACATCGTGTGTTACTGATGGGGCAGTGTAATTCAATGAAAAATATTTTTGGCATAAGTCCATTGAGTGCATTCTTGTACTATGCCCTGCATATTTGTTTTTAAATGTGCAGGTTGAGCTGGTGATGCGATGGAGCAGTGTTGAGCAGTAGGAATCTTTTGTCGCTGAAAGTTAGTACCTTGAGTGCACATCGTCATATGTGTAATTCACATGTTTTCCGCTGCAAGAATACTATGTTATATGTTGATCAGAGAACTAGATTCATTCATATCAATTGAACCCTTTTGTTAAAGGTCTGATGGTCTAGTCTTCCATATGTATATTATGTTGCTTAATCTCAAATGCTTAAAGTTCTAGAAGTATTCCTGATATATGTCTCACAATTCGATGTTCCATGTCCTTGTTACGCTTCTTAATTCCCATTCCGAGTAATAGTCTCTGCTAATCCGTCCTTTGGAATAGTGGGCTGTTACAAAGTGGTATCAGAACAGTTCGTTTTCCTTGAATCCAAAACTTCCTTCAAAGTTAAGTCTAGATTGAGTCACTAGACTTGTTAGAGGTCAGTCGACCATGCTCAACACTCCATCACATCAAGCTCAACCGAAATGAGGCAAATGATTTTCTGAGTTTTGAAAATGAAAAGTTTAAAAGTGGAAAATGATTGAAATGATGTTTTAAAGGAAATGAAAGTTATGGGAAATGGTTGGAAGTGAAAGTTATGGAAAATGTTGCAAATGATGTTTTATGTTGTGAAAAGAAAAGAGATATGAGGAAATGTCGATGAATATGAGAAAGAGTTGACAGTGATATGAGAAAGTGTTGACATTGATATGTCAAAAGTGAAATGTCTGAATTCGTGGAATTTAATGAGAATTATTGTTATGAATGAGTTATGTTATTAATGTTTAAAGTTTTACAATTTCAAGTTGTTTATGACAAAGGATATATTATCCCAAAAGAACGTAGACTGTTTAAGACGCGTGATCTCTTTTACGAAAGAACATAGAAAGATGAACTATGGGAATATTATTCCATCATGAGAACAAAAACGAGTTCGAAATGAGAATTTCGAGTTGAAAGACGAGAACAACGAAAACAAAGAGAAGAAAATCAAAGAGCAGAGATGGAAATGATGGTGGCAAGAATTGAATGATGATTTTGAGATGATGAATGTCACTATACGACGATGACATGAGTATAGTCTTTCCTTCGATGTTCACACGAGACGGAACTCCAAATCGACTATGACTTTTCGTTAGAAACGAAATAGAAATGTGATCAATGAATCAATCGAGTTTAGTATTGTGGTTTACACAAAATAAGAGACCACGATGTGGTAGAAATTTTGAAGGCAAATTGAGAATTTGGATTTTTCAGTAGAATGGGTAGAGTTTGAGATGTATGGTGGTATGTTGATAACCCTTACAATTTATGATGACCTATTCCGAGTTATATGAGGTTTCAAATTTTATTCATTACCCAAGTTCTGTCATTGAATTTAACTCTATGATCTAGTTTCAATTGAGATATCACTTGATTTTCTAACTTTTTGTGAAAGAAGTTTACAACCAGAAAATTATTTCATAAAACGCCCTTTTGAAACCAAGCCTTCATGTGACTGAGAAGTATTTGTGACGGGTCTGGCCAGCCCATATGACCAAAGACATCTCAGTAGTCGTCATTCTGGTCTTCGGACCCTATATTCCCACTATTTAGTTCAAAGAACATAGTGGTTCAAACTTTAAAAGTACGATTATCTCGAATTTCGAACCCTTACCACTTGTAAGTTGTCATGATAAGTTTTCCTCAATCCTTGAAACTGATAAGTATGATGTAGGTTGACTTATCTTGTCACCTAAGTTTTCAGAATTAGTAAGTGATAGACATCAAGTTATGCTGTATAGAAGTTTTCGATGAGGCGAGATATATTTTTCCCTATGATACACATAGATACGATGACCCTTGATGGGCTTTTCAGATACTGATGACAGTAAAGTTATACCACCATATGACTATTATGATAATAAAGTTACAAATGAGATAGTCTTTAGCATTGAGTGCTAAAGTAGAAGTAAAGAAAAGTATATGATATCCTTGGAAAATAACCTCTTATTTTGTTATAACAAGAGAGATTTCAACTTATCTTGAAGATAGTTGATTGTCCTTATGACCTCGTTAGTGGGTTGGACATGTCTAAAGTATGGAGGTGCACGAGACTCTTTTCAATGAATATGTAAGGAATGATAGCATCACAGTTCACAAGTCTCTCGCTTTATACCTCAACCCTTATGATTATGCTTGAGCGGAATTAATTCCGAGTATTTGAGACCTTAGTGAAACCAATGATAGTGAGCATGATGGATCATAATTATTGAGATGTGTGAACAGCTAGGCTAGTCCTAGTGTCCAAACCAAGTATGGAGAATGTATCCCCAAAGTCAAGATATGGTAATGAGGCACTTGTGCTTGGAACTTAAGTTATGGTACACAAGTGTACTACCATATCAAAGTTATATATGACAACAATGACAGCTTTAACCACGAAAGTGAGAACCAAGTATAATGAAAACAATATGACTTTCGATATCATGATCAAGAAAAGGGACAAGAGTTGAGAATAGTGAAGAAACTACGAGCTATTCGGCATGAGATAGCCCAAGATATGATATAAGCTTGAAATAGTCGACTACGATAAGTAAGGTAATTCCTTCAAGCAAAGAAGTAGATTAAGAAGTAGATTCATTATTGGAGATGAACCCTTGGTACTCTAAGTTACATAGACACAAAACGCTTGTCTTGTGTGTTTTGGAATTTAGCAAGCAAAACAACTTCTATAGAAGTTTGTGAGGGAAAACACATTCAAGGGAACAAAGGAAGAGATTCACATGGAAAGACCTTAAGATGAAGCTATTTGGGAAATATGTTTCTCATACTTATATGATGACAAATAAGGTGGAATTTTGGGTACCTCTGACATTGAAATGAAGCAAACATAGAATGTCAAGAAGATAGTGAAGGTACATGATGTTAGAGCAAAAGTATGATACGTCCCAAGTGGACAAGAGTTTTTAACTTATGCACAAATACTTAGTTAATTAATGAAGATTTAGGGACATGATGTATATCCAAATAGGATATTACTAATGATGATGCTACAAATGCCAATATAAGGATTTCTCTTGAAAAGATTTTAAAGTAAGAATATATGAGATATATATATTCCTAAGAGCGATAGAAAGGAAAAGGAAACTGAATCCTTCAGATGAATTAAGAATAGATGATAGTGACGGATACATCACGATCTCTATGACAAGATTAGACTGTCGAGGCAACAATGCTAGAGGATAAATCGACGTGGACCGAGCCGCAGAATGCAATTGATAAAACGATAACAATAATGACAACCGAGAAAGATATGGCGAACAAGGTGACAGGAGGTCGTGGCAAGGAAACATGGTGCCACGAGTGCAAGGACAAGGATAAATGAGATAGATGTTTACATGGACATACATAGTCACCGCAAGCTAGAGCCTATGCTCTGCACCAAAAAATAGAACGAACAAAACTATGAAAGCCTAGCCGGTATGAGAAAATTTCTCAACATACCAATAATACTTTTGTTCGATATAGGTTCTTCACATTCGTTCACCGCAAAAACATGTGTAGACACGCTAGAACTCAAATCGAAAAAGCAAAGCAGGCAATGGAAATCTCTTCACCTATATGAGGAAATATGGTTGTCACACATGATTACTCAAAGTTAGAGTTGGATCTAGGATCATTTAAGGTTCGCAAACAATTGAACATAATATCCATGTGGGACGTAATAATAATTTTAGGAATGGATTGGCTAGTGAAAACCATTCCACAATCTGTCAGAGGAGAGAAAATTTCATTTCAAATTTCCGGAAAAGAAGCTACGAAGTTTCTACGGAATCAACATGGGAAGAAGGTACCAATTATATCCGCATTACATGCAAGGAGAAGGATGAACAAGAAAGGATGTTGGACACTCCTTGTCTACCTAAACGAAGAAGAGAAAGTTGAAATAAAAGTAGAGGATGTGGAAATTGTTCAGGAATTTCAAGACGTTTTCCTAATAATTTACTAGGATTACCCTTTGATAGAAAACTAGAGTTCACTATCGACTTAGAACTAGGATCAGCCCCAGTGTCAAAAGCGCCGTGTTGAATGGCTCTAAAGGAATTGGAAGAACTAAAAATTTAAATTTAAGAGTTGTTGGATCTAGGTTTTATCAGACCTAGTGTATCGCCATAGGGAACACCTGTCTTGTTTGTCAAAAACAAAGATGGTTCATTAAGAATGTGCATAGATTATCGAAGACTGAATGAACTGACATTTAAGAACAAATATCCACTGCCAAGGATAGATGAGTTGTACGATCAATTAAAAGAAGCAAGTGTGTTTTCAAAGATCGATCTTAAATCAAGCTACCATCAACTCAAGATACGACCTGGAGATGTACCCAAAACGTCTTTTTGAACAAGATATGGCCACTATGAGTTTATAGTTATGTCATCCGAAAAAAAAATGTACCAACCGTGTTCATGGACCTCATGAATAAAGTATTCCACCCGTACTTAGAAAAATTTGTCTTGGTCTTTATAGATAATATCCTAATCTATTTGAAGAATGAGGAAGTGCATAAGGACACTTGAGAACTATCTTCTGAGATATTAAAGGTTGAACAACTTTGCCAAATTTAGCAAATGTGAATTTTGGCTTAAAGAAGTAATGTTCCTTTGCACATTATGTCTTCGTAAGAAATCAAAGTAGACCCGCAAAGGTTGAAACAAAGGTAAAATGGAAATCACCAACAACCCAAACGAGATCGAAGCTTTCTAGGATTGGTGGTTACTATCGAAGATTCATTGAAGGTTTCTCCAAAATAGCAAGGCCAATGACACACTACTTGGAAAGGAATCAAATTTGTATGGACTCATCGAATGTGAAACCGCCGTCGAACTCAAAGAATTACTAACTACAACACAAGATAGCGCCCGAAACCGGATAAGGAATATACCGCCTATACGGATGCATCAAAGAATGGACTAGGTTGTGTGTTGATGCAAGAAGGAAGGGTGATCGCTATGCATCCCGACAACTTAGACTACATGAAATAAATTATCCCACCCATGATTTAGAACTAGCGGTAGTTGTGCATGCCTTGAAGATCTGGAGACACTATCTCCATGGAGTGAGGTGTGAAATCTTCACAGATCATAAAAGTTTGAAGTACTTCTTTGAGCAAAGAGACCTGAACATGAGATAGAGAAGATGACTCGAATTGGTAAAGGACTACGATCGCGGTATTAATTACCACCCATGAAAGGCTAATGTAGTGGTCGATGCCTTAAGTCGTAAACTCAATCCAAGTTGGGATGTCTCTTACGTAAGAGGAAAGATTCATTGATGAATTTGAATGGATGAAAATAGAAGTAATTGATCCATCCGAAACATTAACAGGTCTGATTGCAACACTCCTCGCGACACCTGACCTGAGAGGAAGGATAATTGATGCACAAAGGAAGGACGAGAAATTAGAAAAGATGAGAATGAAAATAAGGACTGAAAAGCTAAAGGACTATCAAGAAGCAACAAATAATGCTATCATGTTTGAAGGAAGAATGTGTGTTCCGCAATATGAAGGGCTAAAAAATGAAATTTTGAGCGAAGCTCATAATACCCCTTACACCGCCCACCCAGGAAGCACAAAAAAATATACCAAGATTTAAAAGAGAAATTTTGGTGGGAATGAATGAAAAGAGATGTAGCTTCGTTCGTCGAGCGTGTCTATCATGTCAACAGGTGAAGGCTTTACATCAGCGACCTTATAGGAAGCTGCAACCTTTGGAAATACCTAAATGGAAATGGGATGACATTACAATGGATTTTGTTACTGGCTTACCATGATCAAAACAAGGGAACACATCGATATGGGTAATCATAGACAAACTCACGAAGTGTGCTCATTTTATACCAATTTCAATTACATATGGATCTGACAAGTTAGCTCAACTATACGTTCGTGAAATTGTGCGTCTGCACGGAGTGCCAAAATCAATCACATCAGATAGAGATTCAAAATTTACTTCTAGATTTTGGATCAGCTTACAAAAGGAGATGAGAACAAAATTGAACTTCAGTACAACTTTTCACCCACAAACAGATGGTCAGTCTGAAAGAAAAATTCATACTCTTGAAGATATGTTAAGAACAGTTATGTTAGATCGAGGTGAAAGCTGGGAGTATGTATTACCGCTCATTGAATTTGCCTATAACAATAGCTATCAGGCAACAGTCGGCATAACACCATATGAAGCATTATATAGAAAAAGGTGTAGATCACCACTTTACTGGGATGAAGTGGGTGAAAGAAAATCTTAGGGCCAGATACATGAGATGAAATGATTAAATTAGTCCATCGATCAAGCAAAGGTTAAAGGAGGCCCAAGATGCATGTAAGTCGATCGATAAACGAAGAACTCGAATTACAATTTGATGTTGGAGATAAAGTTTTTTGAAAATTTCCCCATCAAAGGGAATCGTTAGATTTGGAATAAGGGCAAGCTACGACCACGTTTTATAGGGCCCTATGAGATATTAGAAAAGATAGGCCCAGTAGCTTATAAGTTAGCGTTGCCACCAAGTTTTGGGAACGTACACAATGTGTTCCATGTGTCGCGATCGAAAAGACGTACGACCCAAACCATGTGATCCATCGATCGATATCACCCTTGATTCGGATATGAGTTATGAAGAAAAGCCCGAAGTTATCTTAGACCAGCGTATACAAAAATTAAGAAACAAATCAATATCGTTGGTAAAAGTTTTATGGAGACACCATGGGCAAAAAGAAGCGACATGGGAACTAGAGAATCAAATGAAAGAAATATCCCGAACTCTTCTAGAGATATGTAAATTTCGGGACGAAATTTCTTTAAGGGGGGTAGAATGTAATACCCCAACCGTCTAAACTTGGTTTAGAATGAACCTAATTTTGAAATTAGGATTTTGCATCAGTAATAATAATAAAATATTATAGAAATTACATATATGTATAAGAATTATGTAAGTTGACAAGATTTTGGGATAGATCCCAAATGGTTTTAAATCAAGGTAATATATATATATACATACATATATAATACGGTAATAATGAAAAGAAAAATAAGAAAAGAGAAAAAATATATATATCTGAAAAGTAAGTTAATCCAATACAAATATAATAATATATACATTATATATGTGTAGTAATAATGTGTGTGTGTCGTGTATATATATCCATGTATATAGTATGTGTGTGCAAGTGTGTAAGAATGCGTGTGTGTGTACGTGTGAGTATATAGGAATAGCGTGTGTGTGTCATTTTTAGATAGAAAGGAAAAAAAAAGGTAAATACAATTATGCAAAAGCAATAAGATCAAACTTACCAATTCATTCTTCATTTCGCAAGTACAGTGTGCATAAAGAAAAAAAAAAGTTTCCTTCGATCCTTATTTCTCAATTTCTCGTCTCGTTTTCGATCTTTCGTTAAATTCGAACCGATACTAAGGTCAGTCTCGCCATTACCTACATTCCTATGGTTTAAAATTTAAATTTGGTGCATGTTTTGTATTTGTGTATTTATTTTTGAAATGTATTAAAAATAGGGAGATGATGTCAAATGCTAGAAGTCGAGAACTAATGTTGTTCGTATACTCTATATATGCTAGGATTATGAATATGGTTAAAAGTTATTAATGTTAGGTTTTTGCTCATTTTTAAAGTCGAACTATAATCGATTTTTCGATTATTGTTGAATGAAGGGACTTCATATTTACAGTCTATGCTAGCCTACTAGCATATAGAATTAAATTGGGAATTTTTCGTACGCATTATGACAGAAAACATATTTGGTTGAAAATCTAAAGCTCCACGTTCGGATTATCCGATCTTTATTTGTCAAATCTTATCACATATCTGTATTCTAGGATATATCTAGCATGACATATAAATTTATCATAATTTTCGGGTATGTTAGGTATTTTCCTAAAATGTCATGTATCTAAAGTTGGCGCTCGAGGATACTATAAATGTTATACTAAATGTAAAGTGACATATGAGTTAGACAAGGTATAATAAGTAAACGACTAAAGTTTGGAAGAAATCGATCGATGTTTGCTTAGTTAAGTGTGAGAAATCAAGAATAGTTTGTTATTAATATTCGAGCATGTGTGTGCGTAGAGTTATGATTATCGTACATAGTTATGATTTATGCCTAGTTAAATGTGGTTTTCTCGAATAGTTGAAATAGACATGAGATACAAGAAATGAAACGAGGACTTAGAATTTTAATGTGGTCGACAGTTAATGAATAAGCTTGCCCAAGCTTAAGAATAAATAAGAAGTATATAATAATGGGAGAAAATAGTAGGTCCACTATGACGGTGTGGAACCAAATTGAGATATTTTATATCTCTTATTCAATAATGATGATGCAAAATCCTAAGATATTAAAAGTTGTCTAGACGTTGATGATAATCGACGTTATCCAAGAACCAAATGAAGTATTAAACCTTTCTTTACGTAAAGGTAAAGTACGAAGGTAATGAAGAAGAGAGGAGAAGTACTGTTGTGTGACTAAAAGTATATATCGGTGGGCTTTTTCTAAATGATAAATGATTTATTTATGATGCTTTCTTGAAACGAAAAGTCTTTACTTATGATGCTTTCATGAGAAATGATGATGAAATGTTATTTAATTACCTGCCCAAAATGTTTATGTTTTATGTATGGATCCTATCAGTGTTGGTTCGCCAACTATGAATGATAATGAAGTTGTTGGTTCGCTACCAACGTATGAATGAAAAATCGAATTCGATCCTATGCTGGAAGGACAATTCCTGGCTAGGATTAACGTGTACACTAATGGTAATCGCACTTGCCGAAAGTTTTGCTCAACCGATTCGGATGTTGTGTCTTGAAAGATTTGCTCGGCCGGTCTAACGTCCGTGGAAGGAGGCCTCCTTCTATGGCGCAAGATGAGGAAGATGTTATATGAGATGTGATATGGATCATACAGACGGAAAATATGTCCGCGAACAAGTTTATGAAAATGACGAAAAATATTTAGTAAGCACGAGCATTTCAAATAAAACCTCGTGTTATTCTTGATGGGCGATGTAATTCAATGAAAATATTTTAGCATAAGTCCATTGAGTGCATTCTTGTACTCACCGCATGTTTGTTTTAAATGTGCGAGTTGAGTGGGTGATGCGATGGAGCGAAGTTGAGCAAGAGAATCTTTTGTCATTGAAAGTTAGTACCTTGAGTACACATCGTCATATGTGTAATTCACATGTTTTCCGCTGCAAGAATACTAAGTTATATGTTGATCAGAGAACTAGATTCATTCATATCAATTGAACCCTTTTGTTAAAGGTCCGATGGTCTAATCTCCGTATGTATATTATGTTGCTTAATCTCAAATGCTTAAAGTTCTAGAAGTATTCACGATATATGTCTCATAATTCGTGTTCCATGTCCTTATTACGCTTCTTAATTCCCTGCCCGAGTAATAGTCTCGCTAATCCGTCCTTTGGAATAGTGGGCTGTTACAGTAGCGTATGACGGTGGGACAACAACAATAATATATACGAACAGCAAAAAAACAACAGATTTTGAAAAAAAAATTGAGAACAAAATTAATAGATATTAAGAAAAAAAAAATAGAAGATGAATTTAATAGAGGATTGAAGAATCGAGAGAGATGGTGGCTATGTCAGTGATTCACTGTGAAATTCACTGATTAATCGGGGAAAAAGACGACGGAATTGAAGGAGGAGGATGAATGAGAGATTTGTTGTCGAAAAACATAAAACGGCATTTAACAAAACATAAAACTGCATTTAACAAAATATAAAACTATATGTTGGCATGAAACACGTTCATGCATTTACTAGAATATTTTCATACATCTTACAAAATGTAAAAATGCATTGTTGGCCAACGGGCGCTAAGGGGCACGCGTTTCCAACCTACATGCATATTGTGTTCAACTGCATATATTTTTGTGTTCATTTAAATGCATTATTCAGTTCAACTAATGCATTTTTTGTTTTTCGCAATCACATAATAAATCAAATTACTAATCTACCCTTACTGTTGTGAAATCAGTGAAATTAAGCTTAAAAATCCGAAAAAATCTTGGATCTATGAGATGAGTGGATGAAATTGAATACTACATACTACCTCAAACTCAGATACTATTTGATCCCTCTTATATGTATATACAATCCTATAGAGGATGGATGAAATAGTACCCGAGCCTGAGATAGTATGTAGTACTCAATCTCATCCATTCATCTCATAGATCCTATGGTTGAGATTTTTTTTCGAACTTTTTAAGCTTCATTTCGTTGATTTTTGTGAAAGTAAGGGTAGATTAATAATTTGATTTGTTATGTGATCGCGAAATAAAACTATGCATTTATTTGAACTGAATAATGTAATCAAATGAAAAAAAATACATGTAGTTGAATACAATAATGCATGTGGTTGGAAGCTCGCGCCTAGAGCGCGGGCGCGCCCAGTTTGTGCTCGTGCAAGATCGCTCCCAAGACGTGCCGCACGCCGCCGTTGGCCAACAATGCATTTTTACGTTTTGTTGAATGCATGAACATATTTTGTTAAATGCATGGACATGTTTTGATCAATGCATAAACGTGCTTTGTTAAATGCATGTTTGTGTTTCGTGGCAGAATGTGGTTTTATGTTTTGTTCAATGCAGTTTCATGTATTGTTCAATGTATTTTATGATTTTTGACAACAAATCTGTTATCTATCCTTATCTTTCAATTCCGTCGTCTCTTTCCATGATTCCCGACGAATTTACCTTGAACCACCGCCAAGCCACCATCTTTCTCGATTCTTCAATAATCTATCAAATTCATCTTCTATTTTTTTCTCAAAATCCATCATTTTTGTTCTCATTTTTTTTTTCTTTTTCTTTCTTTCAAAATATGTTGTTTGTTGTTGTTTGTATATCTTACTCATCGCTATTCGTCGGTGTTGTTTTGCCGTCGTCGCCTTCGACGTCCGCTACTACCAAGGAGGAGGAGAAGAAGACCGATTTGATTTCTTCTCATATTGTTCTTTGAGAAAATAAAAAGAAAAAGAAAATAAAATGAGTTTCCATGTGTCACCAGGAATGCGGTCACGTGTTCAAAATATGTGATATAGATTGAATACTACATACTATCTCGGGACCGGATACTACGAGAACCCAACTCTACTCATATATATATATATATATATATATATATATATATATATATATATGATGGATCAATAGTACCCGAGTCTGAGATAGTATGTAGTACTCAATCTCATCCACTCATCTCATAGATCCTATGGTTCATATTTTTCGGACTTTTTAAGCTTAATTTCGCCGATTTTCACTATAGTAAGGGTAGATTAGTAATTTGATTTGTTATGTGATTGCGAAAAACAAACTATGCATTTAGTTGAATTGAATAATGCATTCAAATGAACAAAAAATACATGCAGTTGAACACAATAATGTATTCGGTTGAAAGCTTACGCCAGCGCCTCCGCTACTCGCATTGCGCCTGTCATCAGTATTTTTACATTTTGTTAAATGCATGAACATATTTTGTTAAATGTATGGACATGTTTTGGTCAATGCACGTGCTTTGTTAAATATATGTTTGTGTTTTGTGGCAACATGTAGTTTTATGTTTTGTTCAATATATTTTTATGGTTTTCGACAGCAAATCTCTCATTCATCATTCTTTGTCAATTCTGTCGTCTCTTTCCCTGATTACCTGCGAATTCTCCGTGAACCACAACCATAACCACCATCTTTCTCGATTCTCCAATCATCTATCAAATTCATCTTCAATTTTTTTCAAAATCCATCAATTTTGTTCTCAAATATTTTTCTTCCTTTTCTTTCTTTTAAAAATCTTTTGTTTATAGTTGTTTGTGTTTCTTGCTGTTCATGTTCGCCGGTGTTGCCACCGATGTCGTCTGCTCGCGCATTCCGTTCTGTCGCCAAGGAGAGGAGAAGAAGAAGACTGATTTGTTTCTTCCCATTTTGCCCTCTGCGAAAATAAAAAGAAAAAAGAAAAGAAAAGAAAAGAGCTGTCACGTGTCAATTTGTGGTGTGGTCACGTGTTTAAAATGTGTGGTATCATTGGATACTATATACAATCTAGGTATCAAATACTACGGGAAACCAACCATATATATATATATATAGAGTTTGGTTCAAATAAGAACCATTCTTATCCTAAAACTAAGAATCAAATGAATTAAGTTATGAAAGTTGATGAATCCGTTGAGAAAGTTGATGAATTCAAAATTCAAAATTTTTCACCCGGTTCGAATCCCATGACGGGCAAAAAAAATTTTGGATTCACTCACTATGGATTCATCAACTTTCACTATGAATTCATCATTTTTTGGTTATGGTTCTTACGTTAACTCTCCCATATATATATATATATATATATATATGGGAGAGATCATATGAGAATAGATATTAGTGTGAGAAATAAGAATGAATTTCACCTTTTAATTAATTAGATCTATGGTCTAGATTAAATCATGTAAGTGCTGAAAATTTTCATTCCGTGTGCTATGATTTAAGCTTTATTCAATTTTAATGAGGATAGTTTTATAATTTTAGGTGATATAAAATGGTAGTTACTAAAATTATGGGATTAGATATTTAATGGGTTTGATATGGTCGCTTTTATTTCTCGCTTAGTATCTTTATTCCTTTTCTCGTTACTATCAGTGTAATACATATCACAAATCAATACAGAAGATAATGGAGGATTTAGATATAAGATTGAGTTTTCGCTTTGTTTTGTTACTGGGGTTTTCGTTGTAACATAGAGCGTTATTGTGTAGCATATGTTATTTAAGTGTGTAGCTCAGGTGTAATATAATGTTGCACATTATAGATTTGTTTCGCTCTTTTCGTATTCATTCGCTTTTAATTGATTCATGTATTTATTATTTCGATGTCATGATTCTCAACAAAGATATGGGTGAAGTTCATATTCCAAATGAGTTTAATGGTATGTTTCGTTTATTGTTTGTTTATTATTTTTAAAAAAAAATTCATTACAGTTTGTATCACATTACTTAAAAATGAAATTCTTCAGTTTCAAAAGGTTTTCATTGATTGCATATTTCCACAAAATTGTAGCTTTCCGTGTTATATGTTATTGCATATAAAATCGATTTTTATTTCCAGTTCATATATTATATTCCAAAGTTATAAAGAATGACATATTACAGATACTTGATTTTTTTTTGTATCAGATACTCAACAGATTGTGGTTGAAGTTCATCTTCCAAATGATTCTAATAGTATGTTGATGTTTGTTTTATGCTTTTATAAATTTTTAAAATTTTTGAAATTTATTATTGTTTTTAGTTTACATTAAAAAGAATGACGCCAGTTTAATAATGTTTCTGAGTTTTCGTTTTATTGCATATTTCTGTATAATATTAGCGTTCATTTTCATATATTATATCACAAAGTTAATCTTCCATTTTCTATCAGATATCAGATGTCATTTTTTAAATTCATTACTTTTTTTTAACATTACTTAATAACGAAATACTTAAGTTTGAAAAGTTTTCATTTTTTGCATATTTCCATATAAATGTAGCTTTCACTGTTATATGTTATTGCATATTAAATCAAGTTTGATTTCCAGTTAATATACTATAACCCAAAGTTAAAAAATTGTCATATTACAGATTCTTGATTCTTTTTTTTTTTTTTTGTATCATATGTCACAGATACTCAACAGAATGTGGGTGAAGTTCATATTCCAAATTATTCTAATGATATGTTTATGTTTGTTCTTCATCATGTTGCTCAATTACATCTTCATTAATTCTTTGATATTTTTGTCTGTTGTTCTTTCTCCTTCTCTAAAATGATTCCTCTTTTCTTCCTAATGATATCTGAAACCGTGATCTTACCTCGATCTATGAAAAATATAATATTAATATTTTACAAGAATTAGTTTAAAAACTCGAAAGTTAAACAAAGTCACTATAAATGATAACAATATTAAATAATATGCACATCGATAACTTATATGTGCAATACATAGTGGTAAATATGTAATACATAAGTAAGAGAAACACGAGATGAGAACAATTTTAAGAACAATGTTATGCGCTACAAATTTACAATAATATGATATGACTAACGAATATATGATATAAAATTTATTAAATTGTGTATATATTTTTAATATGATACATATATATAATTATATGCTAAACACGAAACAATATATGATATATAAATTTGATAACTGATTCTAATATATAAAGTAGTATGTGAATATAAGTATGTACTAAATATGCGAATTCCAAACGCAATATTTAAAATAAAAATAAGCCATTGTGATAATCTAATAATTAAAACCACATATTAGCATATTACAATGTTTTTGAGTTTTCGTTTTATTGTATAATGTTGTATAATAGTAGCTATCTTTTTAATATGTTATTGCACATAAGAGCAATTCGATTTACGCTCAGATATTATATTCCAAATTATAAAGAACGTAATATGAGTCATATTGTTATCATTCATTTTATTTATTGTTATCATTCAATTTTTATCAAAGTTGGGTTATAATCGCTAGAATCCGGATGAACTTCATATTCCAAATTGTCCTAATGGTATGAAACCGTATATTGGAAAGATTTTGAGCGTTAAAGAATGGAGAACAATTTTATCGGAATATTCTGCTTGAATGTGGGTTTGAAGTGCGTTTGTCAACCGTAGTCAAAGCACGATGATAATCTGATTGTTTGGCGTTATATTGTTTGTAACAAATGTGGTCTTAAAATATTGATTTAAGTCTTGCAAGCAAAGCACAAACTAGTTGTAAAAACGCATGAGGATGTCTACCGATCGGGATGTATGGCGCGGTCGATTTCGCTTGGAGGTGGTGTTGGTTATGTGGTATCGAATTTCATTGAAGGTCACAATCATGATATGGTGTCGTAATCATTCAAACATCTTATGAAGTGTAACAAAAGATAAGCCCTGCATGAAATGATAATTGCTAAATGCGTAAGGGCAAACATAGGGCATATGCGATCATTCAGACTTTTTAAGGAGCTTGTTGGAAGTTTTGAGGATGTCGGTTGTACTAACGTTGAGTTTAAGAATTATGCACGTGATATGAGGGCGTTTGCTAATGGAGTAGATTGTGAAATTTTATTACAGAAGTTGGAACGCAAACGTGAGTTTTGTAATGGTTTTACGTTTGAGTACATTGTGGATGAGATGAAGCAAGTTAAGAGTTTTTTTTGGGCAGACGCACTATCCATTGAAAACTATCATATATTTGGTGAAGCGGTATCATTTGATGCTACATATTCCACTAATAGGTCAGTATAACAGTTAAACAATGTTATTAAGTTGTAAATGTATTTCATATTTACAGAATTATTTATTGCATAGTAAATATATATATATATGTTACAGGATTATTTATTTAATACTATGTATATAATTATATGCAACACGTTACCATACATTGTTAAACATTTTTTGGAAGTTATGTAGTATAAAATATTTTGGTTATTTTATGCCGATAGGTTGTTTGTATTGAAATTTTGTATGTTCATATATTAGGTACAAGATGATTTTTGCGCCATTCACAAAAGTAGATAATCATGGTAAGTGTGTTACGTTTGGTGTTTGGTTACAACCGAGAGAGACTTTGAATCTTATTCGTGGTTGCTTACTAAATTTGTTGAATGTATGAAAAATCCTCCTAAGATGTTAATAATTGATGAGGATCCAAATATTGAAGAAGGCGGTTGCAGAAGTTCTTCCGAGCACACGTCATAGATTTTGTATGTGGCATATAATGCTCAAAGTTACAGAGAAGATCCCCTCAAAATTAAATGATGATTCTGAATTCAAACAAAAGTTTAACAACATTGTTTGGTTCGAGCTTAACGAACCCGATGCTTTTGAGATAAAATGGACAGAAATGATTGATGAGTACGAATTGTCGGGTAACAAGTGGTTTGGTAAGATTTTTTCTATGCGTTCATACTGGATACCAGTATATTTTAGAGATTTTGCTATGAGTGGCTTGTTTAAGACCACTTCCCTTTCTGAGAACGAATAACTTCTTCCGACAGTATCTTAATCCGAGCTCGGATTTGGCTGAGTTTTATATGCATTATGAGAGTGCTCTCGATGCGCAGCAAAATACACATGACAAATTAAGTTTCAAAGACGAGACAGTATACCGATGTTAAATCACATTTTCCTATTGAGCGTCGTGCGCGTATTTCGCTTATATGAATAGTATATTCGTTAAGGTACAAGTCGAGATTGAAAGTGCTTTAAATTAGTGTCGTATATTATCTATTATTATTGATCAACCTGATTTGGTGTGTTATGTGGTCGTTGACATTGATGGTTGCAAGTTTGAAGTTGCACGTATTGGCTCTGATGATTCATTTTCATGTTCATGCAAGTATTTTATAAAGAAAGGATTATTGTGTAAGCATATATTTGTCATGATGCTGAACTTGAACATGAAAACAATTCCAGAGAAGTACATATGTCGTCGTTGGACCAAGTTTGCATGTTATAATGCCAACAGAGAACGCAAGAACGATCATTGTTCCAATGGTAATGGAATTAATGAGTTAGTCTCCAAGGCATGTAAATGCATTGGGTTAGTAGATGGTGATCCTGTTCGCAGCGCACAACTGGCTTCTTTGGAAATACTTAAAGAATCTAGCTCTACATTTGCGAGGTGATGATCACAATGTTGCCGATAAAGGCAAAGAGGGTATGTTTGAGAAGTATTATGGTTCGTAAACCGTCGTGATGAATTACAGACCACCACCAGTAGTTAGTACTAAAGGAAGCAAAGCAGAAAAATCTAATAGGGAGAAGGCCATAGCAATGCTCTCAAGCCAAAGAGACTTTGTCGTAAATGTAATACATCGACGAATCACGATTTCAGGAATTATCCTGAGAATAACAAGTCTTAGATTTTCTAAACATATATTCAGAATTTTTACCATTATTATGCTATATTATCATTTGATACTGTATGGTATTACTTTGTTTTTAGTATTGTTGCTAATGTATAACAATGTTTTTAAATTCAGTTTGTTAAGTTTTATTTGATTTTTTGGTCGTTATTTTTTGAGAATTTATTTGAAGTAACATCTAATGTGATATATATATTGAGCTATATATATTAGACAATATGATATGTGTGTTAGATAATGTGCTATGTATATTAGATAATATGCTACGCATATTAGTTATATATATTAGATAATAGCGATGTATGGTAGATAATGTGCTATGTATGGTAGATAATGTGCTATATATATTAGATAATGTGCTATGTATGGTAGATAATGTGCTATATATATTACATAATGTGCTATTTATGTCGCATAGTCTACTATATAACATATATACTAATGCTACATTATAAAATGAGAAGTATGTATTCTTTTTATAGGTCATATTAAATATGTAATCAACATTATATATATATCGTGTGCTATGTATATCAAGTTTAAAGAGCTATGTATATTATATAATGTGCAATATACGTTGTTAATTAATGCACAAGTATTCCCGGATCAGTATTTTTTCGTTTTATTTTATATATTAAATATGTAAACAACATTATATATAGTGTGTGCTTTTTATATCATATAACATGCTATAGAACGTGTAAATTTATGTAGCATTATATTTTTTATTAAATAATGTACTTTTATGTCGATTTTTATACACATTATAATAATCTATATATAATGTATTTTTAATGTCGAATGTGACATTTGCCACACATATATTATGGATGATACACTACTATATTACCACACATATATTATGGATGATACACTACTATATTATCACACATATTTTTGGATGATACACTACTATATTTCAGATCTTAATTTTGTAATAATATAAACCATTTGTAATGTCATTTTTAATACACAATGTTCAATAATAATAATAAAATACGCAATAGATATTTATGTAATACCATTTTAATATACAATGCAATCAAGAGAGGACTACATAAAATTAAATAATATGAAGCTGAACATTGAATGAACAATTTACTACATAAATTATAGGCAAGATAAATATAGCATATATCATAAAAATATTTCAACATAGCAAGATATTGGTAGAAACATTAATTTAATTTGAAATTAACATTCACCAATCCAAGTCTGATAACATTGTTTCAATGTCAATACATAAAAAACTAAGAAAACTAAATCAACCAAACAACCAAGCATGATAAATTTTTTGAAATGTCAATAAAGAAAAACCAATTAACCAAACAATATTGTTTCTACTTTTATATCTGTGCCTGAAGTCACATCACGGTAAAACATTTCTGCACCAGCCATTATTGTATCATTCACTATATTTTGCTCCCAACCAATCATTTCTGCACAGTATCGAACTCGCATGGTTAGAAGTTGTTTGTAAGGATTTGCCGTAATTCAGTCACCCATTTTCTAGACACATCGCCCATGAATGTCTCAAGATGCTGCATCAAATATATTCCACTGTCCGCTGAATTAATCTTGCTTCCCCATCTTATTGTTGGAATTTCAAACTTACCGCTTTCAACAAGTTTAGCTTTTGCACGTTGTTCTCTGTAACTCAAGTATTCCGATAATATTGCATGCTACAAAATACATAAGTATTGTTAGTAATCAAACACATCAGTTTACATAATTTTTATGAATAAATATAATAAAACATAATGTACACCATACCAAATTTGTAAGTAAATCTTCATATTTTTCCGTTTGACATTCACTTGCAAAGATCATTCATACTATCACACAAATTTTTCCAAAACTTCACATATATGCATATTGCAAAGTTTTTCAGATTTGTATATAGGAAAAAAACTACAAAAAAAAAGCATTAGTTTCAGATTATAGTAATCAACAAAAAAATTATATTTGAAAACTAACTTACTATATCAATTTCCTTTAATTTGATGTGTTGGTTGCTCTCGCTTTTGTAATATTTTCAAAAAGGTATCCTTCAACATCGTGAGAAAGATTTCTTTCACCAAAAGATCCGCTCACATATCAAACAAAATCATATATTAGAAATAACAGTAATTTTTAGTGAACAAACATAAACTTAGTTTAACAAGATATGTTACATATGTTTAATAAATATATGCAATTATAATAAAATGATATGCTTAAACTAAATGCGTCATTAATTTCGATATATGGTTTAAATAAATTTAGATATGCTATAACAATCAACCAAGTATGTTTCATATACACGATAAATGTTATTCCCTGCAAGCTAATTAATAAGTCAGTTGTTATTAACAATTTGCTACAATTACTTGCATATATGCTACATATTATTCATTATATGATACAGCTTTATTACGAAAGAATAAAGATAGCAGGTTATATAACATAAAGTTGATACATACTAATAAGTGTATGCAATAAAAAATTAACTTAAAATGTTAACAAAAAAAATATAATGAAAACTTACACCGACAAAAGTACTTGCAAAAAATCTTCTTGGTGATCCATCACCATGGTACTTTTCCATATTATTGAGCATCACACACCATATGTCTACTATACCAACTCCTATAATGCTATCTTTGGACAACGAAGCCATATGCTTTCTTGTTAGTTCTATGTCTCCGTGCGTAAACAAAATCTCCTCTCTAATGATAAATAAAAATATAATCATTTATCATTAAAGAATGTTATAAAAGTGAAAAGTTGGAATTGATCGTACTCATCATCTTTAGAGTTGCATAGCACGTAAATCCCACACTTTAATTCTTTTTTCGTGAGACTCTTGCATACGCTGATCTTTCTCACCAAAAACGGAGATTTTAAAGCAACAGGCTTATTCGATACACTCTTACTTCTTGGCTTTTTTTTTGCTTCAACTATCACTGAATGTAAAATCTACAAACATGTAATACCCCGAATGATTAAAAGCCCAATTACGATAATAAGAATCATAAATTAGGGTTTCGTCTCGATAATCGAATTATTAAAATATCGAATAATGATTTCGATTATTTTGGAATAATAAATTCTATATTTTATTCACAAATGAATGTGAATTGAGAAATACGAATATGTAACGATTTCAACCAGATTATTTCTCGTCGATTACGTATCGATAATTGAAATCTCGTAATCTTTCTAAGTTTTAAGCTTAGAATTTAATTCCATTATTATTGGAATTATTTTAATAAAGTGATTACGACTTTATTACGACCATTTTGAGATGAGTCGATATTTAACGTTTTGAAACGTTTCAAACGTTAACTTTTTAAGATGACTTGAGAATCAAGTCTAACGATCAATGAATTATGATATTTAAATTCCTATGATTATTTTATATAATTAGAATATTATTTAGCATTGAAATAATGCTAGAAAATTTTGGAATAATATTTGTGATTATTTATTATTCTCGAAAACCCTAAATCGAGAATTAGGGTTTTCTACCTATGGTTTGATTCCAATAATTTTTCCTATGATATAAATTATCATCTAAGATATATATTATGCTATGTATCTACTTATAGCATGAAAATGAATTTTTGGGCATTAAAATGTCATAATGCCGAGAACACCCTATGTGATTTAACATAGGATTATTTTTATTTTGATCATCCAATTTGTGTTATATCTTAAGTGTAGGATTAATACACACTTACCAAGTAAAATTTGTAGATGAATTATGTATAGCATTTTGCTATATGAAATAGCTAAAACTTTGACTTAATTGTACACAATTAAATCTTGATTTTATACACTTGATTGCTTAAATTTTGGGATAGAGTGTACATTATACACTTGCATAATACATCACAAAATCTGAAAATTTCACTCTCCTAATACACACAAGTTGACGGCACATGCTAGAGTGTGAGACAAAATTTTCTTTGTTTATTCCCAAACCTTTAATAAAGCTTTGCAAGGAGTTAATACCTTGTAAGAGATATTTCCATGCATGACATATGCACTTTGACCATAAAAATTTTAATTGTGTCTTGTGTCTTGAGAGAGCCGAGAGAGAGTATTATGTGAGTGTTGTTTCATTCTTTATTTTGCCTAAGTATATGTCTTGAAACCACACACAAACACAACACTTTCATTCCTTTCTTTTCTTCTCAACACACTGCCGAGAGCTTCTCAAGAGCAAACCAAATATTTTTCTTCTTCTTTCATCTCAATTTGTTTGAGTTTGAACTATCCTACAACCGATCGACTCTGTTAACGAGGTTAAATATCGAACAAGCTTCGATAATAACTAATTTTTTCAATAATCCTACGGTTTAAATTATTATTTTTAGCATGTATTAATTGTGTAATAAATCGTATAAGATGTTATAAGCTTAGAAATTATGTTACATATGTTAATATGTGCATAGATAATTTATTTCATAAGCTAAGCAATTTATTTAAATTATTTTGATAATGCTCGAAAATTTCTAAGTATGATTTTGTAATATTCCAAAGAAACGAATATACGATTACGGTTTTCTAAACCTGTAATTAGGGTTTTGCCGTATATTATCTTTCTACGACATCGAATCTTGTGATTTCGATACGATATCGTTATAACGAATTCCTTCTCATAATTCACTAAGGATTGTGAATTCAAGGATTGAAATATTACGACATGATTCGTCAATATATTTTAACGTCAAACGCGTATCGAACGTCAGCTTTTCATGAAATTTTCTGAGCAGTGAAGCTTGGAATTAATTTCCATCTTAATTCCTTTATTAAAAGGAATATATTTATTTAGTAAGTATGAACTTACTGCGACCATTTTGAGATGAGTCGACTTTGAACGTTTTGAGCCAACGCGTCAGAGGCGTTTTGAAAATGAGTTTAATACTCAGGAAATTATCATAATTATTTTCCTATCATTATTTTATATAATTACAGTATTATTAATTATTAAAATCGAATTTTAGCATCTAAAATTCGATTTCTTTAACATGGGTTTTTCGAAAACCCTAGTTTTGCAAACTATGGTTTTAACACATGAAATGATACTATTAAATTATCCTATGGTATCTAAACTTTATAATATGATATATATGGGTATTATTAAGCTATGAAATCAGTTTTTGGAACATTAAAACTCGATAGCTTATATTTATAATTTTCGAAACTTAATCTTCGAAATTAGGGTTTTATATGCATGAAATGTGCTATAATTTTATCCTATGATATTATTTAATATCTAAATCATATATTATGATATATATGTATATATTTTGATCGAAAATTTCATAAGTATCAATAATAGGTGTGATTTATAATTTTTATCCTATTTTCCTAATTTTGGATCGGTAATTTCGAAATATACATATGTGCTTGATTTAATTATTTTAATGACTCGTATTATACATCTATGATTATGTGTGATATATATATCTTGTATTAAGGATTAAATGAAATTAAAACAGCCCTAAAAACCCCCCCATGCGCCGGCTACCCCCCTTGAAACAAGCATGATCCCACCTTTATTTTGGCCGATGCATGGAGCCTTTTTTAACACTAGCCTAATCATCACCCTCACCCCATCATTGGGCTGCTCTCTCCATTGGGTGTGTGTGGGTGCCGTGTAAATAGAGGAAGGGAAGGTAGGAGACCTTTCATTCTACACTCCTATACACCCTTAAACAAAACAATACACACCATTCTCCATCTCTCTCCCATTTTCCTAAAACAATGACGCCCCTCTCCATTCTCTCTCAAAATTTTCCTTCTTCCTCTACTCCCATTTCGAAAACTTTGAGTGTTCTAGTGTTGTGTTTGAGATCCTATACCATTTCAAGGTAAACCAAGACACCATAGTGCCGATTCCATATCCATTTTTACTATGAAAATCGAGTGCAAGTTCATATATATGTGTGTGTGTGTGCATGCTATATATATATATGTGAATGGGTTTTAATGTTCTAGAGCATGAGATAATGGTTCTTGATGATTATTATTTCCAAATATGTGAATATATGTTAGAATAAACATATGGTATTGTTTATTTAATTTTTGAATGGATCTAGCATGTATATATGATTTTCGAACCATAGGATAATGTTTAAAATTATTTTCGAAATGTATAAAAATTCTTCATGATGACCGATTACTTTCCAAGTATTTTGGTGATGGATTATTGATCTAGGATGTGTTTTAAACCCATGGAATGTCATTTAATTTTTTTTTTTGAAAACCCTAGTTATTTTCTTGAGAGGGCCGAGACATATATGGCTTAATACATTGGTGTATAATTTTTATTTCAAGCTTGTAATGACATATTATTGCTATAGAACCTTGATTATATGTTCTATGATTTAATTGGAATTTTTGAAAACCATATACTTGATTTCTCAATAATACCGTGAGCATGAAAGATGTGTAGATTGGTGTATGATTTTATTTTTGAACATGTAATAGTGTTTTAATGCTTTAGTATATTATTTATGCATTGTGTGAATTAATTAGAATTTTTGGAAATCAAATACTATTTTAAATCAAATAAACCGTGAGCTTGTTGCTCTTGAAGGTGATGATTTAATTAGTTTTGATAAATATTATGATGTTATATTACTATACTATAGTGTATAAACATAGTATATAATTGTTGGAATTTTTGAAAACCAAATACTAAATAAAATCGAAAAAGCCGAGAGCTTACAAGCTCATATGGTGACGATTTAAATTAGTTTGGTTGATGTTATGATGTTACAATGTTATAATATAATGTTTAATGATGTTGGAATTTATTTAGAATTTTTAGAAATTATTTGCTAATTATTCGGTAATTATCAAGTTATTACCGTAAATATTGTTAGATATTGTGAAATGAATGCTTATGATGAACTATAGGTTATATTAATGATATATATTGATGTTGGGATATTATACTATGTGTATATTAATTTTGGGAATTTTTGAATAATTATTCCATATTATATAGAATTACCGAAATGAATATATATGTAAATATACTAATAAATAGCAAATAATATCATATGAATTTTATAAATTCATATTCTGGACCATAGTGTATAATAATGCACTATATTAATTTAGAAAATTTTTCAAAGGTCATTTGACATTTTTAAATTAATTATCGAGTTTTCGATAATTAATAAGGGTTTTTAAATCCTTTTTAAAACAGTTTATTAATAAAATATTTACTAAATTAATATTCTAGACAGAATTTAATTTTTAAAAATTTTATAAACATAGATTGCTATGTTTGAGACGAACGTTCATTTTATAACGTTTTAAAAACCAAAATACGCTTTTTATTTATAAAAAGGGTTATTAAAATGCGAAAATATGTATAAGTCCTCGATTTACGAGATAAATCGAAAAATAGGACTTTACGTTTTCAAATCGATCACATTCGATTTTTAAAACAAAATAGTAAGAAATTACTATTTAAAAGTCAAAATCGTTGACTTTGTCGACCATGTCGACTTCGTTGACTTTTCGTCAAACGTGCGATTATACGTTTATAAATACGTCGACGCCGTGAAGATATACTAATTGAGTATGATACCTCATTAGTAAGAAAAGATTTCACAAATGAAGTCCATATATCGAAAACGTGCTTATCGTTGAAAGTATCTCGAAGAACGAGAACAAGTCAATCGTATACGTGTTGAGACGTATTGAATTCACTAAGAATTCGGTCTACATCGATATGAAATATCGAAGTTTATCTTAGTTTTCAAAGTCTCGAGAGACTTGAGCGACGTCACTAAAGCCTTTTTCGTAAGAAAGTGGACGCAAACGCAATGACGGGATTTTGACGAACGAACGAACTAGGACTTTTACAACGAACCATAGTCCGGTGGGCTTCCTATCTTTTAAATGTGGGCCTTTTTTACCCCACTAAACGTAACTTCTCGTTACTTCAAATGAATTTATTTACGACTTATTCTACAACCGTTTAACAAATGTTTCTTGCATTACTTGCCAAAATATTTCGCTTTGTGTATGGATCCTATCTCATATGCCCGGTAGGGCTGTGGAGATGGTTGGAACTATTATATCAATTGTTGTGGTAGCACCCAACCTTTTTAATGTCGGGTCCCGTCTTGGGATGATAAATGCCCGCTAGGATTGGCGTGAAAGTTGGAACTATCTGTTGTGTTAACATATGCTTGCGCAGTGGATCGTGTCAGACGGGATTACGGCCGGTCACGGCGTCGTAGATGGGAGGCCTCCTCTCGACGTTTATTTTATATTATTATTATTATTATGTATTGTGACTATGAGATACGGACCATACACACCAAGAAAATGCTCGGCGAGCTATGTTTATTTAACCGAATGATTTGGTAAGCCTGAGGCATTTTAACTAAAACCCTCGCGACTTACCCGATATCGACAACAGAATTCAAATTCTATCAAATGTTTTCGGCATGAGTCCACCGAGTGCAATTTCTTGTACTTAGCCCCATGTTTGTTTTAAATGTGCGAGTTGAGCTCGATGATGATGATGGGGATGTGTTGAGGAGTCCGGTGTCCTCGACCGATTTACTTGAATTTGTGGGTTATACCTTGAATGCATATCGTCATATATGTATT
Source organism: Salvia rosmarinus (assembly GCA_036937905.1). Lineage (NCBI taxonomy): Eukaryota > Viridiplantae > Streptophyta > Magnoliopsida > Lamiales > Lamiaceae > Salvia > Salvia rosmarinus. The sequence goes on from JAODLM010000716.1 coordinate 68,625, forward strand.
CACACACTTTCCGCTGCTATACTCTGAACTCCTTTATTTATGCTTATGTTTACAAACTATCGAGGTCCATCGGATCAGGCCAAGTTTTGGGGTCCGATGGCCTAAACCTTTTTCAAAAAAAAACATTATGACATCACCTCATATTCTGCCCAAGCATGTTAGTTTATTTTTATGCATCTTTATTTCACCCATGTAACCCCTAAAATACTACTCCTAGTATTAGTCGCCCTCCAGTCCGGGTTGGTCCGGAGTGGGGTCGTGACAGATTTAGGGATGGATTATTTGATCTATAGTGTTGTAGGAGTGCATGTTATTAATTTAGAAATTTTTTGGAATCCATTTGTGTAAAATACCCAAATTGCCGAAAATGATATAAGTTGGTACCTTGTTGTATAATTTTATATGCTTGATATAATAGCATATTGTTGATCTAGGGTATTAATTTAGGTGATGTAGGAATTTATTAGAATTTTGGACATATATGCTATTTATAATCAAAAGGGCGAAACCTATAGTGTAGGAATTAATGGTTTATATTGTGTTATTACATGATATTATGATGTATTAGTGCTATATGATAGCATATAAGCATAGTGTGATTTTATAGGAATTTATAAAAATTGTTTGGTATGAAACACCTATGAACCGTGAGCTATGGTTTGAACTTAGGTGTATTGTTTGATTATTTTGAACCTTAGGTTATAATTATGTTATATATTAATATTGGAGCCTTGTGTATTATTATTAGAATTTTTGAGAATTTATTGGATTAATTTTGAGTAAAAACCGTGAGCCTATATTATATATAGGTGTGTTCCAAATTTTCCTATAGTGATATTAATACATATTAATGATCATAGTGTAAAATAATACACTATATGAATTTAAAGAATTTTTGGAACAAGGTTGGAAAAATTTTGATATAGCCGTGAGCTATATGTTTGGATATAAGGAATTTTAATTCCTTTTTAATTAAGAATAATAAATTATTATATGTCTAAAAATTATATTAGACATAATTGAATTTTGAGGATTATTAAACATAGAATATTATGTTTACGACGAAACGTTATATTAAATAACGTTAAAAGCATAAATAATGCTTAAAGTATTAAAAGATTAATATTGAAAGAAAATATTAATCAAGTTTATCGATTTGCGTGAAAATTCGAGTATTGAAAAGAAATCGATTGAAAATCGATTTATATTTATTTATACATTAAAATGTATTTTATTTAAGATTTATAAAGAAAAGTCAAAATGATTGACTTTCGACATTGACGTCATTTAATTACGTTATTAAATACGCTAACACGTGAAAAGCGTATTACTTTATTGAATACCTCAATGTGAGAAAAGATTTCATAATTGAAATCATTTTATTGAATAACGTTATTATATGTTCATTATTTAACTTAAAAGGTTAAAATGAGACTGTAGGTCATATTACGTCTCTCTCGAGATACGAGAATTATTTTATTGAAATACGCGTAGAAACGACGTATAAAGTTTATTAAAATTTTGAATTATTATATTATTTATCAAAGTTGAATGAACTTTGAAAATCTCAAAAAGCGTGCCAACGTGCTAAACGTAAATTTTGCGTAAAGGTGGGACGTGAAAGCTCACACGCAACTGAGGAGAGCACGCGATCGAAATTCAAGTTCAAAGTAAATGTGGGCTTTACTATACTCAAACCGTAGAATTTACCAATTGATTTATTTATGATGCTTTATTGCAAGCAAATATTTATGAACTGATTTATTTAATTACCTACCCAAAATGTTTATGTTTTATGTATGTATCCAATTCATGATTGTTGATGCATAATGTTGGGTAGCTCCCACTTTATGACATGCTTGAATTCGTATTCTTGGAAGTACCCCAAGGATGATGGAGAATTCAGATCTCGTCTTGAGATGGCTGGATTTTGTGCACCGATTATTTGTGATCTGTGCTAAAAGGGTGCTCGGCGATCACGGCGTCTGTGAGAGGAGGCCTCTCCGGTAGGGAATTATTGTTGGATGAATTATTGTGGTGGATATGGATCATACATACATGGAAAATGTCCGCCGATTTAATCTTTATGGAAAATGAAAGAAAATATTTAGTAAGCACGAGTATTTCAAATTAAAACCTCGTGTATTACCGTGATGAAGCGAGTAATTCAAATGTGATAAATTATTTTGGCATGAGCCATCGAGTGCAATCTTGTACTCACCGCATGTTTGTTTTAAATGCGGGTTGAGCGAGATGATGGATGGAGATGTGTCGGGCGCAATGGAACCCTTTTGAATACAATATATTAGAAACTCAATACACATCGTCATATGTGTATTCACACGTTTTCATTGCAAGCTGAATTAATTTATCTTATGATGTTGATTAGTTAAATATTTCCTAACATATGAGTTCTTGTATATATATATTGATTAAAGCACCCTTGATTATTATTCCAAGTATTAGCCCTGCTAAATCGTACTTAGGATTTAGGGGCTGTTACAAAACATATATAAATGATATAAGATAACATTAAAAAAAATATAAACAATACAAATAATGATTCAAAATACATATTTATATTGCAAAAGAAGATAAATATTGTTGTCTGCTCTACATACTTGCTACATAATATAATTACAGATTATCATATTAGTTCGAATAACATTCATATTCATCTTGTTTGAGCTTAATACAACCATATCGAATCTAATTTTTCCTTTTTCTTTTGTATGGAACAATCACCTTCTTTTTTTCAACTACTTCAGGTTATGTTCGTTCCCTCAAAGTTGGTTCAATTGCATGTTCTGATCCAGATCCTCTTCCTTCCTGAAGCAAGCCTGACTGTAATAAGAAATTACAACAATGTAATTGATAAAAAAACTGTTAATATATACGGAAGGTACATAAAACAATAATATTGAAAATAACAACATGTGCTTCCACTATTGGTGAGATGTTGTCTTGAGGATTAGTCAGATCTCCCTCATGTGTTGTCTACAAACTATTCATATTGAATGATAAACGATTAAATATCATAGTATATGAATTCATAAATTTATAAACTGAATTTAAACCTTTTGCTAAGCATAAAAGCATAACGCAATATTTCCTAGTGTTTGTGCAATACATAAATAAGAATATGCAAAGTAATATAACGAACTGGAATTATAAGTTGAACCTTTAAAGCAATATAGAAGTATTTACAGGAGAGTACTAGATTGTCATTTCTGGTGCCAAGAGCCCAACCAATCAACTGGTTACTAAATGTAAGAATATATTGCTCTTAAAATCATAATGCAATTATGCATTTTCTGAGCATGCTTGTGAGATATGTGGGGAATTTATCAGAATTGAGGAGGCGTGGAGCCATCAGAAGCAATCTCGTCATTAGTCTACTATACGGTAAGTCTCTTTATCCCTAGGAGGTCTTCCACATTCCACCAGATATCTATCTATCTATCTATCTAAGTCGTAGGAGTCAATCTAATTTACAGAGTGCAATCAATAGGCAAATCTATAATTATAAAAAAAATTAATTTATTGAATTATAATCTATAATTACAGAGTGCACTCTGTAAATTGGCAATCAATAAGCAAATATATAATTATGTGAAAAAAAAATCATTTATCAATTATTAATATGAGACAAATAATAACCTCAATTTGTAGACTTGCAACAATATTTTGTACAACAGTGTTGCATCAATGCAGACCTTCATCACTACGTGCAACATCAAACTCCATACGCTAACAAATATTTTTGTTAGTTATTTACCGAAAAAAACATAATAAAATTGAATTTATTTTATGAATAATAAGTAAAACAGTACCTGGTCTGGGTCATTCACAGATTCACCAACAATCTTTTCATTTCCACGAGGTGTGCTCCACAGTTGAGTTAATCCAAAACTGAAGGATGGTGTTTCTTCAAGCTTGCTGATATAGTCGTCTCGTTGTGCAACAGTAGCATCAACATCATCCCAAAGTTTTTGAACATCTTTATTTTTCCAAAAACACTCATCCTCTTCAGTTGGTTCTTATGTCTGGACATTTCTCTGCTGTGACACTGTCACAGCCCCTCTAATCCAAAGGCCAAATTAAAGAGAACTGGAGCTTGAAACAGTGATTACAACACATGTAATAAGAATAATCAAAGACTTCAAAATAATACTTATCAAACTTCGATAATCAACCTTATTTACAAGGCAAAAGTAATTTACAGATATAAGGCTACAAGTCCTTAAATAGAAGGTTCGATAATTTGAATGATTCAATTGTCAATATCAACATACAATAATATCCAAAATATGCAATGAAAACATGTGAATGCATATATGATTTATATGCACCCAATGGTTCTTTCTTTCAAACATAATAAATACCAAAAGAATTTCGACTACTCAACATCTCTTCTCCATCGCCATCATCACTTCAATCGCACATTTAAAATAAATATGCAGGTGAGTACAAGAATACACTCGATGGCTCATGCGAAAATAATTTATCAATTTTGAATTACTCGCGCTATTCACAAGAATAACACACGAGGTTTTAATTTGAAATACTCGTGCTTACTAAATATTTTCATCATTTTCCATAAATATCGCTTGCAAGCATTTTTCCACGTATGTATGATCCATATCCACCACAATAATTCATCCAACAATAATTCCTTATTTGGAGAGGCCTCCTCTCACAGACGCCATGACCGGCCGAGCACCCTTTCAAAGACACAAATACAAATAATCAGTGCACAAAATCTTTGCCATCTCAGCATAGGATACGAATTCTCCATCATCCTTGTGGGTACTTACAAGGATACGAATTCAAGCATGTCATAACGTGGGAGCTACCTAACATTACGCATCAATAATCATGGATTTGATACATACATAAAACATAAATATTTTGGGCAGGTAATTAAATAACTCATTTCATAAATATTGCTTGCAATAAAGCATCATAAATAAATCATTTGATAAAGATTTATCAGTTCGAGTATAGTAAAACCCACCCCTATTTTCGAACATCAATTCTCGATATACGTGTTCTTTCCGCGTTGCTTGTGAGCCTTCACGTCCCACCTTTACGCAAAATTTACGTTTAGTACGTTGGCACGCTTTTCGAGATTTTCAGAGTTTATTTAACTTTGATAAATAATATAATAATTCGAAGTCTTAATGAATTTTAATACGTCGTTTCAATGCGTATTTCAATAAAAACAATTCTCGTACTTCGAGAGAGACGTAATATGATCTACAGTCTCATTTTAACCTTTTAGGTTAAATAATTAACGTATAATAACGTTATTCGATAAAATGATTTCAATTATGAAATCTTTTCTCACAATTGAGATATTCTTATAAAAGTAATCGTTTTTCACTTATTAGCGTATTTAACGAACGTATTTAAGACGTCAATTTCGAAAGTCAACGATTTTGACTTTTTCGTTATAAATCTTTAATAAAACACATTTTAATGAATAATTAATATAAATCGATTTTCAATCGATTTCATTTCATAATGCTTTAATACTCGATTTTTCACGAATCGATAAACTTGATTAATATTTTCTTCAATATTAATCTTTTAATACTTTAAGCATTATTTTATATATCCGACGTTATTAATATAACGTTTAAGTAAATAAACATAATACTACGCTTAATAATTCTCAAAATTCATTATGTCTAAAATAATTCTTTAGACATATAATATATTATTATTCTTGATTAAAAGGAATTAAAATTCCTTATTCTTCACAATATAGCTCACGGCTATAACAACAAAATTTTCAAACTTGTTCCAAAATTCCTCTAAATTCATATAGTGTATTATTTTACACTATGATCATTAATATGCATTAATAACACTATAGAAAATTTGGAACACACCTATGTCTACACAAAGGTCACGGTCTTTTTCAAAAATCAATCAAATTTTTTCTAAAAATCTAATAAATTCCTATAACACTTACGCATTATCTTACAACATTATTCAACTATAATACACAACATAATCAAACTATACACCCAAGAACAACACTATGTAGCTCACGGCTATTTCAAGAATAAATAGGTATATATGTCCGTAAATTCTAATAAATTCCAACATCAACTAATTAATACCCTAGATCAACAATATGCTATTATATCATTCAAATAAAATTTATACACAAAGGTACCATGCCTAGCTATTTCGGCACTTTTGAAAATCAAACAAATGATTTTCAAAATTCTCAAATAAATATCATGCACCCTACAACAACATTTATCAATAATCCATCATCAATTTAACACCTAGAAGTTTCAATCATCACCAAAATATTTTTATAACATGCTTAGCTTAAGAAATAAATCATCAATGTAGACATATTAACATATGTAACATATTTTCTAAGCATAAGAACATGCTAGCATGATTTTCACAATTAATACATGCTTGGAAAAATAATTTGAACCATTGGATTATTGAAAAACTTAGGTATTATCGAAGCTTGTTCGATATCTAACCTTGTTAACGGTGTCGATTGGTTGTAGGGTAACTAAATATCAACGGAAAATGAAATGAACCCAAGGTTTTCTTTGGGCAAAGCTCTCGGTTCTTAGAGAGGAAGAGAAAAGAAATGTAAAGTGTTATGTGTTTGTGGAGTTTTCAAGACTAAATACTTAAGTGAAATATAAGAAATGAATATATCACACATACAAAACTCTCTCTCTCGGTCATAGCAAGACAAACAATCAAATTGAGATAGTCAATATGCATATGTCATGCCTAAATATCTCTTCAAGAAGAACTCTTGTAATAAAGGTTTTGAAATTAACAAAATAAATTTTGTCTCACACTTACACAAAGTCACGACAATGTACATGGTGGGAGAGAATTTCAGATTTTTCATTGCCTTTGCATGTATAAAAGTTATTACACTCTATCCCAAATATATGTAATCATGCACAAAGAAAATCAAGCTTTTGTGCAAAATTTAGTCAACATAATCGCCACTCTCACAAACAAATTGCAAGAAAATTTTCATTTACCAATTTTACTTGGTAAGTGTGTGTTAATACTACACTTAAGATATAATACAATTTGGGAGATCAAAATAAAACAATTTCATGTTATACACACATGACGGTTCACGTAATTTCAAAGAATTATGGCCAAATTTGATTTTCATGCCATAAGTAGATATATATCATAATATATGTCCTAGATGATAAATTATATCATAGAAAAAATTATTGGAATTAATCCATAGGTAGAAAACCCTAATTCTCGATTTAGGGTTTTTGAGAATTTCTATTGCTCAAAATATTATTCCCAAATTTCCTAGCATTATTTCAATGCTAAATAATATTCTAATTATATAAAATAATCATAGGAATTTAAATATCATAATTCCTTGATCATTAGACTTGATTCTCAAGTCATCTCTAAACGTTAACGTTTGAAACGTCTCAAAACGTTAATTATCGACTCATCTCCAAATGGTCGTAATAAAGTCGTAATCACTTTATTAAATTATTCCAATAATAATGGAATTAAATTCTAAGCTTAAAAACTTAGAAAATATCACGAGCATTTAATTACCGATACGTAATCGACGTAGAAATAATCTTTGTTGAAATCGTTACATATTCAGATTTCTCAATTCACACTCGCTTGAATAAAACTTAGGAATTTATTATTCAAAATAATCAAAATCATTATTCGATATATTAATAATCAAATTATCATAATAATAATATTCTAATTTACGAAATTAATATCGTAATTAGGCTTTAAAAAAATCGGGGTATTACATTCCACCACCCTTAAAGAAATTTCGTCCCAAAATTTACATACCTCAGAAAAGATCGGGGTATTTTCTTTCATTGCATCCTCAAGCTCCCACGGGCTTCCTCTCGTCCATGATGTTCCACAGCACTGACTAGTGTAATCGACTTGTTTCTCAATTCTTTGAACCTTGTGGTCTAGAATAGTCGTGGGTTCTTCATTATAGCTCATATCCGGATTGAGGATCACGTCGTCTTGATGGATCACATGCTTCGGATCGCATAATATTTTCGAGTTTAGATACGTGAAAAACATTATGTCGTTTCCTAGGCTTGGCGGAAGAGTCAACCTATAGGCGATCGCCTATTCTTTCCAGGATTTCATAAGGTCCATAAAGCGGGTCTTAATTTTCCTTTACTCCAAACCTTATAATCCCTTTAGATGGAGAGACCTTCAAAAGTCTTTATCTCCATTTTCAAAATGTAGCTCGAGATCTTGGCGTACGTCGTAAGACTTACATCTATCTTGAGCTTCTTTTATTCTTTGCCTAATTTGGCGAACGATCTCAATCATTTCGCTTATAGCGTCGAGGCCTAAGATCCTTCTTTCACCCACTTCATCCCAAAGCGGTGATCGGCATTTCTTCCATATAAAGCTTCATACGGGGCCATATTGATCGTCGCTGATAACTATTATTGTAGGCAAATTCGATGAGGGTAAAACCTTTTCCCATTTACACCTCGATCCAACACTCTTCGTTCTCAACATATCTTGAGTGTTTGGATCGTCGTTTCGATTGTCCATCGATGCGAGGGTGAAAAATTGTCTTTGAAATTTAACCGTGCCCAATTCTTTTGCAAGCTAGTCCGAATCTTGAAGTGAACTTTGAATCTCTATCGATGTGATAGTTTCGATTACTCAATGTAGGCATACAATTTCTTTTACATCTGGTGGGCTAGCTTATCAAATCCGTGTGTAATCTGAATTGATAGAAAATGTGCACATTTGGTGAGTCGTCCACTACTACCCATATAGTAGTGTTCCCTCTTTTGGACTTTGGTAAACCCGTAACAAAATCCATAGCTATGTCTTCCCATTTCCACTCGGGTATTCCCAAAGGCTGTAGTTTTCCGTAAGGACGTTGGTGTAATGCTTTTACTTGTTGACAAGCAAGACAGCGCTCTACAAAAGAGGCTATGTCTCTTTTCATACCTTCCCATGAACTTTTCTTGAAATCTTGGTACATTTTAGTACTTTGCTGGATGGGGTTGTATAAGGTGTGTCATGAGCTTCACTCATGATTTCATTCAAGATTGTTGTTGTGCGGGATACCCTTCCTTGAATAATAAAGCATTATCTGGTGCTTCTTGAAAATTCTTGATTCTTAGTCTTACTTTGGCTCTTGCTTTTCTAACTTTTCCTCCATCCTTTGTCCTTCAAGGATTCTTTTCCTTAAGTCGACGTCAATGTGAGTGTAGTCTACAACTCGTGATCATCTCTCGTTGTTCAATCAATTCGATCTTCATCCTTTCGAACTCCTCAATGAGTTTTTCTTCATTCGTGAAGAGACATCCTAGTTGTTTCGACTCTTACGACTCGAGGCATCGGCTACAACGTCGCCTTGCCCGGTGATAGTTTATACCACAGTCGTAGTCTTTACCAATTCGAGCCATCTCCTTTGTCTCATATTCAGATTTCTCCGTCAAGAAGTATTTCAAACTTTTATGATCGGTAAAGATTTCACATGTTACTCAGTAGAGATGATGTCTCCATATCTTTAGGACACGCACTACTTCTTTCTGCTAGTTCCGGATCATGTGTTGGATAATTCAATTCATGCGGTCTCGGTTGTCGAGATGCATAGGCTATCACTTTTCCATTTTGCATTAACACACGCTAATCCATTTTAGAAGCATCTCAGTATAGACCACGTTTTCTTTATCGCCTCCGGGCCCTGCTATCTGGGCGAGGTTAACTTTCTTTAAGTATCTGAAATTCGCCTCACACTCATCACCCCATGTGAATTTAATTCCTTTTACGAGTAATTGGGTTATTGGTCTTGCTATCTTTGAGAATCCTTGAATGAATCTCCGATAGTAACCCGCTAATCGAAAAACTTCTAATCTCATTTTGTGTCTTTAGCGATTTCCATTCTTGGGTGATTCTACTTTGGCGGATCAACTTTAATCCCTTCGGTGACACAATGTGTCGAACATTACTTTCTTTTAGCTAAAATTCACATTTGCTAAACTTAGCAAAAGTTTTCATCTCTCAAAGTTTGCAAGATTTGTCACGAGGTGTTCCTTGTGTTCGTCTTCATTTTCTAATAGATGAGGATGTCATCTATGAAGACTAAGACAATCTGTCTAAGTATGGGTGGAACACTCTATTCATGAGATCCATGAATCTGCGAGCGCATTAGTTAATCCGAACGGCACAACTATAAATTCATAGTGGCGTATCTCGTTCAAAATCTTTGACACATCTTGAGCCGCACTTTAAGTTGGTGATAGCCTCGACTTGAGGTCGATTTTCGAGAACACGCTAGCTCACCGTGGTGATCAAACAAGTCATCTATCCTTGAAGTGGATACTTGTTTTTAAGCGTTATTTTGTTCGATTCTCGCATCTATACACATCCTCAAGGATCCATCCTTTTCTTAACAAATAACACGGTGCTCCCTAAAGTGAAACACTAGGCTGATAAAACCTAGGTCCAACACTCTTGGTTTGGATTTTCAACTCTTCCGCTTCTTCGGAGCCATTCTCATGCGGTCCTTTGACCTTTGGAGCCGATCCGGGTTCCAAGTCGATGGTAAACTCAATTGTCATCGAGGTAATCCCGTAGATTTTGAAAAATATCTGAAACCTCTCGTAGAATCTCTACATCTTGACTTTCATCACTGCTCGATCTTCTCCATTCAAGTAAACAAGAAATGCATGGCATCCCTTCTTGTTTATCATACTTCTGGCCTTCAATGCTGATATTATTGGGATCTTCCTTCCCATGTTGATTCCATGGAAATGCGTTGCTTTCTGACCAGGAAACTGGAATGAAATCTTCCTTTCTTTGCATAGGATCGTGGAATGATTTTCAGCCAACCAGTCCATTCCTAGAATTATATCTACATCACTCATGGGTATTATGTTCATGTTATTCGTCAGAATCTTAAGTGATCCTAAATTCAACTCTAGGTTCAAGCAAATGTGAGTAACAGTCATAATCCCTCCTATGGGTGAAGAGATTCTCATATCCTGATTTGCTTTTTCAGATCTAAGTTCCAATAGATCAACGCATGTTCTTGCTATGAAGGAATGTGATGCACCCGTATCGAACAAAAGTATAACAGGTACGTTGAGAAGTGTTCCCATACCTGCCAGGTTTCCCTGGTTTTGTTCATTGCCTCCCATGCAGCATATGCTCGCTTGAGCCGGCCGAGGTGACGGACGCCCGCTCGTTGATTTTGTTGTGGCCTTCTTTGTTGGCGTTCTTTGTTGATTACGCCACTGCGGTGGTTGTCGTTCTTTATTCTTGAGGCCGCCGCCAACGCTGTTGTGGTGGTTGTTCTTTGCGGTTGAAAAACCGATAGCCACGAGGGTTGGGCATTGCGGGCTGATTGGCCTTTCCACTATCCCGTCGTGATCCCTGCAACTATTTGCGTAATGCCCTTCATTCCGCACTTAAAGCAATTTACCAAATGGCAAGCTCTTTATGAAACTTTTGGCACTTGAGCGAGAGCCTGGTTCGCTCTTGTGGTCCTCCGTCGGAGGAAAAGGCAGCTTCTTCCATCCCCTCGCTTGCCACGCCACGTTTCTTTACCACGGCCGTTTGTTATTGGTATTATCAAAACCTCCCCGGTTACTGTTACTGAAATTTCCTTCCCATTTTCTCTTCCCTTTATCCCCTGTATTCGATGTCTGTGTTTGAACTGACTTCTATTCTGGCATAGCTGCCTCGATGTCCAAAGCTCGTCCGAGAGCTTTGGTGTAAGTCAGGTCTCCGTGACTGGCTAGAGACATTCTTATCTCTGACCTCAAACCAGACCTAAATTTTTCTGCCATCTTCATATCCGTATTCACTTGATCAAGGGCATATCTGGACATATCGCAAAAAGTGCGATCATAATCTGTCACGGACATCTTCTCCTGTTTGATTATAAAATTCTTGTTCCTTCTTTTCCGATAACTTTTGAACGTATTTCTCATCTGATTCCTTTAAACTCTTCCCAAGTAAACTCGATCATCGATCCTGCGGTGAAACTTTTCTCCCAAGCTTCCCACCGTAGTCGGCGGTCCGGTAAGTTAGAATGTAATACAGGACAGTCGCTCCTACGCTGTGCATCGAAGAACATCAAAGATCCTCTCCATAGCCCTTATCCATTGCTCGGCATCATTTGGGCTTCCTTTCCCATCAAAAGAAGGTGGGTTCTGCCTAAGAAATAATTCCGCGATCCTACGATCGGGTGGAGGTGGTGGTGGTTGTGGTATATTAGTAGGTTCTGGTACATGAATTCTTCCTCTCGCCTCTACCTCTTCCTCTTCCCCTACCTCTTTGTGCGGGATCCTTACTAAGCGGCGTTACATTGTTTAAACATACGATAAATATTAAAATTATTTTCACAACTAACATATATAATATCATCATACAATCCTTTTGTAAAGCGACTTTAAACCAAGCCGTTCATCTTTATCTCAATAATCATTTTGCAAGCAAAAGCCCGCCTGGGTTATCATATATACATCCAAAAATTATGCCTCAAAGAGGACTATTTTGTACAAACAGTTAATACTGGAAATAATATACATATGATGGCATTTGAAACTTAACCCATAGAACAACATACGAGATTACATGATAATACAAAATACAAGTGTTCACTTTTTCAAAACATGAAAGCAACTTACACATACGTAACTATATACATACGGACTAAGACCTAGCTAGTCCGGTCATCGTGTATCACTCATCGTCATCGATCCTCCTCGGGATCCTCCTCATCGTCAAATCATCATCGAGTCGTCATCATCCGAGTCGTCCTCACGGCGTACTTCGGGCGGTCCCGCTCCGTCATCCCCAACCATAGGAATGTCGCGGATCGGATGGAGGTCATCACGATCATCTGATACTCTCATCCTGGCCGTCTGTCGGTACGGCTCAGCTGGCGGTGCTGGCGCTGTCATGGGCGGTAAGATCAGGAGCGGTGGGTGTATGGGGTGTCCAATCGACAAAGGGGGAAACACTGGCATCCCCAAAGCTCGGGTCGAGGCGCCTCTCCCTCTGCGAGCCTGCCTCATCCTCCGTGAATCTGGGTACCACCGGTCCACTCGTCGAGGTACCTCAAGTGAAGCCACTCCGTGACTCATCACACCACGTATACTCCTCGGAGGGAGTGCAGTCCTCTCGGTGCTACCGTGAATCTTTGAGGCGTATGTCAATATGGCAACGAATCTCGGCGGATCGCTATCGGATCATAGTCACCACCAAAGACGGTAGATATAATCTCCACACTTCCCGTCGTAGCCCTCCCAATCTATCGATGCTTAAGGGTCGGAAGGCGCTTCACGCCATCAAAATCGATCACGCCATGCACTCGGTGTCCATCCAATGTCGGAGGTAATGATCGTATTCTCCAAAGTTGTCACCACAGCACATTGCATAGGTACGGTATGCGTGGATCACTTCTGTTAGCGTAGCCCTTGGCCCTAACCTTCTCTTCGGCATGCGACGAGTCCTTGCCATCTGTCACAGACAACGATCAAAAGTCAAACTAAATAAAGATATCCGATACACAGGTAAAACTAAACTTAACGCGTCTGCTAGGCAAAAGGATAAACTGGACAGGTCTATAAAGCAGATAAACAATCCAAACACCTCGGATAAAAAGATAAATGTTATACGGAAATTGTTCTCATATACAACGCACATTGTAGCTTTCCTACCGTACTAGGAAACTTGCTTTCTTGCAGCATAAAAAAATCTTATCATATAATTAAATTCTAGTTCTATAAAACTATGAGCTAGCTTCTACTGGCTCTCGTGATTTCTGGAGAAGGAAACAGGGGATATTCCCTTCATAAGAAATATAGTACAGTTCGTTAGGAGTACGTAGACCAAAACCGTGCACAAATCGGAGTCCGAATGAAGGAGAACGAACCAAAACAAAATCACTGCGCAAAGCAGTTCGCCTTTGCCGAGGTGAACTGTCCGAGGTGGACTGTACTAACTCTCGTGAATTATGTAGAAGGAATCAGGGGTTAGGTCCTTCATACGAAATATAGTATAGTGTGTTAGGAGTACGTAGGAGAAAACCGTGCACAATTCGGAGTCCGAACGAAGGAGAACAGACCAAAATAAAATCACTGCACGAAGCAGTTCACCTTCGCCGAGGTGAACTGTCCGAGGTGGGGTGAGTTTGCCGAAGTGAGCTCGTCGAGGAGAGCTGACGAGCTGACGAGGTGAGCTGACGAGCTGAAGAGGTGAGCTAGCCGAGGTGAGCTGACGAGCTGCCGAGGTGAGCTGGCGAGCTCAAATGCCTTAGCTTTTATTTTGAGCTCTCGCATAGCTCAAATGCCTTAGCTTTTATTTTGCATGATATTCTGAGGTCGTCATGCTTCCCGAGGTCGGCATTTTGAGGTCGGCACTTCGAGGTCGGCATTCTGAGGTCGGCACTTCGATTTTTTTTATTTTTTTTTAGCTTTTAACCTTCTAATCCCATAATGGAATGAAGTTCTTCAAATCCATTTTTGCTTTCATTCTCGCAATGGGATGAAATTCGTACATTCGTACTTCTATGTTCTTTCGTAACTCGTGAACATGCTTCTTATTTCGTCTATGTTCCATTTGGGATGACATAAAGATTAATCAAAATCAATATTGAGAATAGAATTTCAAATATGACGAACATAGTTCGTTTTAAACATACGCATTTCTTGCGAAAAATTTTCAATCAATCAATCAATCATGGTTATTTACAACCTTTCTCATTTCATTTGTCGATAATGTTCTATCGACACCAAATCAAATTCATAAATCTCAAATTTCTCGTTTTCAAAGATGAGAAAATAATTTACTTTTTTCCCGGTTGAGCAGGATGTGATGGAGTGTTGAACATAGTCAGATGATTTCTAGAAGTCTAGGGACTCGATCTAGACTTAACTTTTGAAAGAAAGTTTAGGGTTGAAAAGAGCAACCGCTCGATACCACTGTCACGGCCCTCTAATCGAAGGGATGATTAGAGAGGCGGATCTTGAAGCGATGATTACAACACATTTAATAAGAATAATCAAAGACTTCAAAATAATACTTATCGAACTATGATAATCAACCTTATTTACTAGGCAAAAGTAATTTACAGATATAAGGCTACAAGTCCTTAAACAGAAGGTTCGATAATTTGGACAGATTCAACTCTCAATATCAACATACAATAATATCCAAAATATGCAGCGGAAAGCATGTGAATGCATATATGACGATATGCACCCAAGGGTTCTTTCTTTCAAACATAATAAATACCAAAAGACTTCGACTACTCAACATCCCTACTCCATCACCATCATCATGACTCAATCTGCACATTAAAAACAAATATGCGAGGCTAAGTACAAGAATGCACTCGATGGCTCATGCGAAAATAATTTATTAATTTTGAATTACTACGCTTTCACAAGAATACACGAGGTTTTAATTTGAAATACTCGTGTTTACTAAATATTTTCTATCATTTTCAAAATATCGCCACAAGCATTTTCCACGTATGTATGATCCATATCCCCACACATAATTCATCCAACAATAATTCCCAAGAAGAGAGGCCTCTCACACAGACGCCATGACCGCCGAGCACCCTTTCAAAGACACAAATACAAATAATCATTGCACAAAATCATTGCCATCTCAAAGACAGATCTGAATTCTCCATCATCCTTGTGGGTACTTACAATGTAATATCCCGTAATTTTAATCTTTGAATTACGATAATAAATTCCGTAATTAGTATTATTAATTTAATAATTAAAATCCTAATTAGTTAACTCTTGACTTTGACCAAACATAATTGGATAATTTACGTGAGATTCATCGATGTTAGTGAATTAAGGAATATAATTTCAATATTCCTTTGAACGTAATTTTCTAACGTCGAATAAATTCGACATTCGTTCTGATATTATTAGCGCTTAAGCTTAATTTCAAAATTCCTATTATTATAGGAATAAATAAAGTTGTAACAAACTTTATTTTGAACATTTAGAGATAATTAGCCTATAAGAATTTTGAGGCGTTATGGCGTCGGTTTTGTAGAGATAGTCGATAACTCGATTGACGATTACGGAATTATAAAATTCAAATTCCTATAATTATTTTATTATATAAGAGCATTATTTATCATTAAATAATGCTAGAAAATTTAAAGAATGGAATGTACCCTATTTTGAAATTTTCAAAATTGTATAATTCGAAATTAAGGTTTTTAAGATCTAAATTATTTTAAATACTTTTCTATGATTAAATTTATTATCTAAGACATATAATATGTCACATAATTATGTAATAGCTATTTTATACAAGGAAATAAAATATTTGAGAATACCTTATTGAAAATCGAAAATTAGGGTTTTCTAAGTACAATTTAATTTTTATTCTTATTCAATTAATAATATATGATAATTATTATATTATTATGATGTCATTAAGGACAAAATGAGGTGTATTACAACTTGCACAAGTGGGGGTGCACTTGTACTCAAAAGTGGCGAAATTCTTAGATTTTTAAGTATGATTTATGTGATAAACATTATCCTATAATTAAGGATAAGATATGAGTTGGATCTTATCCTATATTAGGTGTAAAGTAATATTAATTAACAAGAGGACAAATATCCTATCCCATTTGGTTAATAGTAGGCGAAAATTCTATAAATTTTATAAAGTTCAATGCACCAAATCTAAATTTTATTAAATGTGGAGATAAGATAAGATCTCATTTAGATATGATAAGGATCCACATGTGTAAGGAGATAAGGTGGTGTTCAATTTGAACAAGTAATCTAGGTTTGGAATTTAGTGGTTTTCGAAAATGGTATATATATTATATAATGTAATAATTTCTTTAATTCTTGATATTTATGATACCATTTATTAAATTAAGTAATAATATAACATAATAGGGTATATAATATAGTAATAAAATAAAAATAAATCCTAATCTATTGATGGTAGGCGACACACACACAAACACTTGTTACAAAGAGATAATTCTTATATTATGTGATCAATATGATACAATGAATCTAACTAAGAGTAAGGTAGCAAGTGGACGAGTTGTACATGATAAATATTTAGATAAGATATGATAAGGTTTTTGATAAGATATTATAAGGTTAAAGATAAGATTTGGTGCAAGTGTACCTTAGATATTTTCATATAAAATAAAAAAATAAGTGACCTAAGTCTATAAATACCCAATGAAGGCCTTCATTTCTTCATCACCCCCAAAAGTTTCGAAAATATTAAGGAGAGGAAGAGAGTGTTCACATGTGCAAGAGCCAAACTTGGATCGTATAGGCGACACCGATCAAATCCATACCGATTAAAAGGTTAGATTTCTTGAGCTTCATATATACGTTAGAATTCATGTTATAAGCTTAGTATGTTTATGTGATTTTCGAAAATTACATAACATATGCTAATATGTTTAGATATTATGTTTATATGATGTTATTAAGCATGTAGTATGATTATATCATAAAATTAAGCATACTATTTAATTTAAAAATTGGACCGAAAACTTAGGAGGATGATATGTTGATGATTTTGATTTTAATTGTTGATTTGAGCATGGAATAATAATCTAGGTATTAAATATGCTTATATGAATTTATATAGAATTTTGGAGAACTTTAGTACCTAAGTTCAAGAATTTCGAAAATTTTAATATATGATATGATATTGAGATATAAACCATATTTAAGTGTTATCATGTCATATTGATGATGTAGATTCATAATATATGGTTGTGTGAATTTATTGGAATTTATAAAAATTAATTGGACCTAAGTCAAAATTTGAAAATATGACTTAGGTAGATTAAATTCAATAGTCCATAATAAATAACAATTACATTATAGTAAGCATAGTTAAGGATGATTAAGTGTTATGTGAATTTATTAGAATTTTTAAAAATTGTTTACTTAGTGAATTATGAAAACCGAAAACCATATAGTACAATACTAAGGTGTATAATTTTTATTTGACCAAAGTAATTATATAATATGATCTAAAATAATGTTTTAGACATAGTATGATTTTATGAGAATTTTTAGAACAAGAATTGCACATAAAATAATAGAATTTCATAAGAAATTGAAAAAGTCAAAATGTTGACTTTGAGTTGACCAAGGTCAAAATTGTTGACTAAATGGTGACTAAGTCAAAATTGTTGACCAAAAACGTTGACCAAGGTCAAAGGGCACATAATTTGATAATACGTGATCTATGTGACGTAGTACGTTTAGTAACAATGTAACTTACATTACGTAAGAACATTAAAACGTACATTATATACTAAAAAAAAGTAGAATATCTCTTATAAATTTAGAAAATTCATAATCAACATCAATTGACTAGGAAACGTCAAAATAAGTCCTTAAATTTTATTTGACGCCGTAGAACGTTATAGACTATGTTCGTCTCTATCGAGCGATTTGAACAAAGGAATGAATGGAAGGATAATGCGTCGTTGGTTCGGATCGAAGAATCTTACCTGACATAATGATATGCTAAAATTTCGTTTCTTACATTGATAAGGTTTGACTCGGAGGAGAGGAGAAAACCAAGTAAAACCCTGGTGACCTAAGAACTTTAAGTTCTCGGGCGGACTTTCTTACCAAAACTTTTTATGAGCTTTTGGAAAATGTTTCTCGTATTAATGTTCTGCTTTTACTAAAACTTTTGAGATACGATATTGTCTCGCGTAAAATGTTTTATGTTTTGTATATGTCCATTCGGGTTGCACTGGGCAATGAGGAAGTTCTGGTCGGATCCCAGTTGGAGGTGTAAGTAGAATTCCCGACTAGGGTTGTGTACACATTAGTGAATCGCCGGTTGCGATCAGCTGCTGAATCGCCGGTTGCGATCAGTTTTCTGAATCGCCGGTAGCGATCAATTGCGTCCGGGTGAAGGGAGGCCTCCCTCCCGGCGCGTTTATCCATAGCCGACTTGGAATATACGTTGTGGTTGTTGTGATATGAAAATGACTGGCCAGTCGACTTTTGAGAAAATATTGAAAATGTATTTTGTAAGAACAAGGCCTTTTTCAAACAAAACCCCTCGTGTCTTACCGTGATGAAGCGATCTGAATATTTCGTAAAATAAAATGTTTTCGGCAATGTGTCCACTGAGTGCAATTTTTGTACTCAGCCCTGCATGTTTGTTTTTAAATGTGCAGGTTGAGCGGGTGATGGAACAGAGCGGGAGTTGAGCGGAAATCTTTTTGAAGTATGAAGTATTTTTGGTTCACCTTGAGAATGCATCTTCACATGCATGTCTCACACGTTCATTCCGCTGCCAAACTCTTGAGACTATGTTATCTTTTGTTATTATGTTAAGCTTTGTGACACGCTGTCGTTTAGCGTTCAAAATAAATTTATAACCTATTGCCCATCACAGGCGTAGCCAGCGATAAGTATAGGGTCGATCCCACGAGGAGTTGGTGTAGCAATCTCTGATGTCACGATGTCACTTAAAAGGGATGAGGGTGGTGTAATTATCTTGATCACTATAGGTATGACTAAAGTAACCTAAAACAATCTCAACGGAATATCAAATATTAACGAATCTAGCTTGGGCAACAACTCGGTGAAGACGATTAACACTCGGTCATAGGTGCAAAGATTTTCTCTACATGACATACATCAACCTGTTATAAGAGACATACGTCGTGACCCGTTGTCACGCATCACGCCCACGACGCACCCCTCCAAATCTATCCTTTCTGTGTAAAGAAGGCAAGGGACACCCTATGCAAACTATCTAACCCGTAATGCCCACGCACGAGGACACCTCGATTACATGCACGAGACCCACAGGCGTTATGACTCAGACAGACCGGTATTGGCAAAGGCAGGCTGCTATGACTACTCCAACTCGCCCACACCCGTCAGATTATTTGGGGTGCGGGACACCCGACACCTTAATCCAATTATTACTTGCAACCCTCCCTTACCCACTATGTTATTTGCAACTAACACACCGAGTTTGGTTAAGTTATATAATGCCGGGACCTAGTGCTTGGGGAACACACGCATGCGGATCGTAATGCCTACTTAGACCTCTCGAGTTATATTAATCATGCTTCACCTTGTCACGCCCAAACCGTAATAAAGACTTAGCTAGACATAAAATAAATAAACATGCAATGCTTAATTGAAACCATAATCAAACGGAACCAACTTACTATTAATTGAGCGAATAGAAGCGGCGAGCCCAAAGTGTCACCCGCAAAACATCGACAAAGTAAATAAAGTGTTTGCCCGAAGGGACTTAATGTATGTGGTGGTGATGATAATTCGATGCTAAGAAAATGCTATTTCTAAGATGAGATGATCGATGATGATACGCACAAGTCGCGTATTCATCCTATATATATAGGCCGAGAGAGGCGTGATGGTAATGGCTCATGGGCTGGATAATCTGGTAGGTTTTCCTTGTTGATCGGCGCTCTTTCCTTGCCCAGATGGATCTGGGATGATCTCCTCCGGATTTCAGGGGATTTGGGCTGAGCGCGCATCTTTTCCGGATTTAGCGAGATCCACCCCGATCTCGCGTATCTTGCCCATCACCTCTCTCTCCGTCTTCTCTTGCCCTCCTTCTTCTTCTTGGTTTCTGCTCGCCTTCTTCACTTCCGCTTGCCCATTAGCCTACCCTTCTGGAGATTGAACTTGTGCGGTCTGTAAGGAGGTCACGCCGTGAAACGGAACAGCTACTGGAGTTTGAAGCCCAGGCTGTGAGCTAAGCTCCTTGTGCCCTCGAGGTGCATCGTATCTCTATTCACCCGCCAAGCAAGTTCCACCTTCTTGCCCATTTCGCCTGCCTTGTTCCCTGAGACCAATGTGTCCTCCCGACGACACAAAACACAACAAGAAAGACACAAAAGACTCGATCTAGACCTAGACAAAACACAGAAAAAGAGCACAAAACTTGGGCTCGTCACTTTGCGAAAGCTACTGTTCTGTTGGAACTCTGAACTATCTTATATATATATATATATATATATATAGCTATTTTGATCCATCGTGATTCTCGTCTCTTGTTGAAACATCTATATTTCTTCATAGATGAAATGAGTTGAAAACCTTATTCTTGTCATATTCACTCAACCCGAACCCGAGTCGCGGTCCGGTAAGGATTAGCCAAATCGGGCTGTGACAGAGTGGTATCAGAGTAGTTCGTTTGCTTTGAACCAAAAATATTCTTTCTATCCAAAGTCTGGCTTGAATCACTAGACTTTCTATGAAGTAAATCATCTCCGCTCAACGCTTCTGTTCATCACGCTCAACCGGCAAGGAAAAGTGATTTCTGATAAAAAGGTATGTGTTAAAAGTTTTTTTGAAAAATTATGTTATAGTTTGAGGAAGTATTTGTGAAATTTTTTTTTTTAAAGTGGACATGCCGTTAAATGAGTAGTTTTGAATTGTGATAAGTCATAAGAAAAACAAGTGGTTTGTCTGAAGAAGTTTGAATTCATACCCAGTTGGTATGTGATTTTGTTTGAATTCATACCCGGTTGGTATGTGATTTTGTTTAAATTCATACCCGGTTGGTATGTGATCATTTTGTTGTGATGAAATTGAAAGAGATTAGAGCTTATACCCGGTTGGTATATGAGTATTGATAATGGACATATATAAAGTTATATGTCAGTAAGTTTGAATGAAAAGTATGTTTATGAAACGAAGTTGAATTATGAAATTGTGTTGAATTTCAAAAGAATGTAGATGAGCTCTAAGTTTCATGAAGAACTTAGATTGAACGAAATCATAAGAAATTAGCTTCCATGTATGACGTAGTGTTTGACAAAACACGGGAATTTGAGAACCTAGAATGCCTTTAAGTTCGACTTGACGAAACGAGAATTGGAATGCTACGTGAAGGAATGGAAGTTTCGAAAAATACTTGCAACATGGGCATAGTTTTCTCGCTTAAGATTTTACACGGCATAATTGACTGTTGCTTACGCGAATTAATCTAGTACGATAGATAAACTTGAGGAAAATATCTGGCGTGTAATATGTTTTATGATCCATGACCTATAAAGAAGTTATGTGCTAGTTATTAATTTAGAAGTTAACGCTTGTTTTGAAGCGTTAAGAATGCCTCCTAGAAGAGAGTTGGGACGTAGAAGAAGAGGAAACTCCTAACCTGAACCCCAACAACCACCACCGCCTCGTAGAATAGAGGCATTATTTCTCAAGCAAACCCGCCCACATTTAATCTGGACCGTACCCTAGTGAGGCTGAACTATGGGTAAAGGCGATAGAACGAATCTTCAATTTCCTGCATTATGCGAATCGGAAAGGCTCTCCGTGTTACCTTTCAATTAATCGGGTTGTGAGACTTACGGTGGGAGACGGAATGAAAGTTATATTGAGGAACAAATGGAGGAATTCACCGGAAGATTTTAAAACGGCATTATATGATAAATATATTCCCAAAAGTTATAGAAAGAAGCGAGGAAAATGAATTCTGACCTCAAGCAAGGAGATAAGTCGGTAATGTAATCGATAGGATATTCTCGTGATCGTCAAGATTTGCTATGAATTTGATAGATACCGACTTAAAAGATGGTCGACAAGTTTAGATCTGGACTAAGGCCCGAGATTAGGATATCTCTTGCCGACCATGGAACAATGACCTATGCCAAGCTTTAGGACGAGCTTTGGACATAGAGGAAGCATTCTTGGGAGAATAAACCGGTTTAGCCCAAGAAGACAAGGAAAAAGGAAATGGGAGGAAGTTCATAACAAAGGCAACTACTACAACCAGTGAGAGAAAGCCATGGTCAGCAATCGAAGGACCCCGTGGATCCAGGCGGGCGAGGTCATCCAATAAATTTTGACAAGGTCAAAACAACCAACGAAAACTAATCGCCCTCAATGCCCACAATGCCATAGGCATCACATTGGTCCTTGTTTAGCGTGACGTGTGGTGCTTTTAGATGTGGTCCACAAGGGCACTTCGCAAATAATTGCCCACAAGTAGGACAATGAATGATAGATAAAACTAACCCACCACGACAAACCCAACCGCAAAAGGGAATACAGCAGCCACGACAGGCAAGGGCTTTCGCCCTCAACCAACAAACTGAAAATGACCAGAACAACCCGACAGGTACGAATACGCTTTCAACATACTTGTGAATATATTATTGTTATAAGAATTTCAAGACCACGATATTATATGCGAGCATTTTAGAACATAGCACGTAACGAGATAAAGGAATACAAATCTCTTACATCAAAGACAAGGGATACAACATTAGTATAAGTTCGCTTGAACTTAGATTTGGACATAGGATTCACCGTCTATAAGAATCGATAGTTGAGTAGATACAAATGAAAGTTAAGATTATACGACGAATAAAAGGTACGAGGAACCAACGTCGGAATGGAAAATGCAATATGGAGAAAGAGAAAAGAACGCTATGAGAAGTGTTATGGGCATACGCAAATTTCGAGGACGAAATTTCATTAAGGGGGGTAGAATGTAATATCCCGTAATTTTAATACTGAATTACGATAATAAATTCCGTAATTAGTATTATTAATTTAATAATTAAAATCCTAAATTAGTTAACTCTTGACTTTGACCAAACATAATTGGATAATTTCTGTGTGAGATTCACTGATGCTTAGTGAATTAAGGAATATAATTTCCAATATTCCTTTGAACGTAATTTTCTAACGTCGAATAAATTCGACATTCGCTCTGACAAGATTAGCGCTTAAGCTTAATTTCAAAATTCCTATTATTATAGGAATAAATAAAGTTGTAACAAACTTTATTTTGAACATTTTAGAGATAATTCGCCTATAAGAATTTTGAGACGTTGTACGCTTGCTTTTTAGAGATAGTCGATAACTCGATTGAACGATTACGAATTATAAAATTCAAATTCCTATAATTATTTTATTATATAAGAGCATTATTTATCATTAAATAATGCTAGAAAATTTAAAGAATGGAATGTACCCTATTTTGAAATTTTCGAAATTGTATAATTCGAAATTAAGGTTTTTAAGATCTAAATTATTTTAAATACTTTTCTATGATTAAATTTATTATCTAAGACATATAATATGTCACATAATTATGTAATAGCTATTTTATACAAGGAAATAAAATATTTGAGAATACCTTATTGAAAATCAAAAATTAGGGTTTTCTAAGTACAATTTAATTTTTATTCTTATTCAATTAATAATATATGATAATTATTATATTATTATGATGTCATTAAGGACAAAATGAGGTGTATTACAACTTGCACAAGTGGGGTGCACTTGTACTCAAAAGTGGCGAAATTTTAGATTTTTAAGTATGATTTATGTGATAAACATTATCCTATAATTAAGGATAAGATATGAGTCGATCTTATCCTATATTAGGTGTAAAGTAATATTAATTAACAAGAGGACAAATATCCTATCCCATTTGGTTAATAGTAGGTGAAAATTCTATAAATTTTATAAAGTTCAATGCACCAAATCTAGCCTTATTAAATGTGGAGATAAGATAAGATCTCATTTAGATATGATAAGGATCCACTTGTGTAAGGAGATAAGGTGGTGTTCAATTTGAACAAGTAATCTAGGTTTGGAATTTAGTGGTTTTCGAAAATGGTATATATATTATATAATGTAATAATTTCTTTAATTCTTGATATTTATGATACCATTTATTAAATTAAGTAATAATATAACATAATAAGGTATATAATATAGTAATAAAATAAAAATAAATCCTAATCTATTGATGGAAGGCGACACACACACAAACACTTGTTACAAAGAGATAATTCTTATATTATGTGATCAATATGATACAATGAATCTAACTAAGAGATAAGGTAGCAAGTGGATGAGTTGTACATGATAAAGATTTAGATAAGATATGATAAGGTTTTTGATAAGATATGATAAGGTTAAAGATAAGATTTGGTGCAAGTGTACCTTAGATATTTTCATATAATAATAAAAAAATAAGTGACCTATGTCTATAAATACCCAATGAAGGCCTTCATTTCTTCATCACCCCCAAAAGTTTCGAAAATATTAAGGAGAGGAGAGAGTGTTCACCTCAAGCAAGAGTCTAAACTTGATCGTATAGACGACAATCGATCAAATCCATACCGATTAAAAGGTTAGATTTCTTACGAGCTTCATATATACGTTAGAATTCATGTTATAAGCTTAGTATGTTCATGTGATTTTCGAAAATTACATAACATATGCTAATATGTTTAGATATTATGTTTATATGATGTTATTAAGCATGTAGTATGATTATATCATAAAATTAAGCATACTATTTAATTTAAAAATTGGACCGAAAACTTAGGAGGATGATATGTTGATGATTTTGATTTTTAATTGTTGATTTGAGCATGGAATAATAATCTAGGGTATTAAATATGCTTATATGAATTTATATAGAATTTTTGGAGAACTTTAGTACCTAAGTTCAAGAATTTCGAAAATTTTAATATATGATATGATATTGAGATATAAACCATATTTAAGTGTTATCATGTCATATTGATGATGTAGATTCATAATATATGGTTGTGTGAATTTATTGGAATTTATAAAAATTAATTGGACCTAAGTCAAAATTTCAAAATATGACTTAGGTAGATTAAATTCAATAGTCCATAATAAATAACAATTACATTATAGTAAGCATAGTTAAGGATGATTAAGTGTTATGTGAATTTATTAGAATTTTTAAAAATTGTTTACTTAGTGAATTATGAAAACCGAAACCATATAAGACAATACTAAGGTGTATAATTTTATTTGACCAAAGTAATTATATAATATGATCTAAAATAATGTTTTAGACATAGTATGATTTTATGAGAATTTTAGAACAAGAATTGCACATAAAATAATAGAATTTCATAAGAAATTAAAAAGTCGAAATGTTGACTTTGATGACTGCGTCAAAATTGTTGACTAAATGGTGACTAAGTCGAAATTGTTGACAAAACGTTGACCAGGTCGAGGGCACATAATTTGATATCGTGATCATGCGTGATGCGTTTAGTAACAATGTAAGCTTACATTACGTAAAACATTAAAGCGTCATTATATCTAAAAAGTAGAATATCTCTTATAAATTTAGAAAATTCATAATCACATCGATTGACTAGAAGCGTCGAAATAAGTCCGTTGCCTTATTTGTGAGAACGTTATAGACTATGTTCGTCTCTATCGAGCGATTTGAACAAAGGAATGAATGGAAGGGATAAGTGCGTCGTTGGTTCGGATCGAAGAATCTTACCTGACATAATGATATGCTAAAATTTCGTTTCTTACATTGATAAGGTTTGACTCTGGAGGAGAAAACTGTAAAACCACAAGTGACCTAAGAACTTTAAGTTCTCAGGTGGACTTCTTACCAAAACTTTTTATGAGCTTTTGGAAAATGTTTCTGTTATTAATGTTACATTTACTAAAACTTTTGAGATCTGATATGTTCGCAGAAAATGTTTATGTTTTGTATATGTCCGTTCGGGTTGCACGGGGCAAGGGTTCTGGTCGGATCAGTGGAGGTGAAGTAGAAATTCTCACTAGGGTTGGTACTTACATCAATATTTGATCAATCATCACGGTCTGTCTTGATTCGATCGTTCGAATCGCGGTAGCGATCAATTGCGTCCGGGTGAAGCCTCCTCCGTAGCGTTATCCATAGCCTGACTTGGAATATCGTTGTGGTTGTTGTGATATGAAAATGGTAGCGATCGACTTTTGAGAAAATATTGAAAATGTATTTTGTAAGAACAAGGCCTTTTCAAACAAAACCCTTGTGTCTTCTTGATGACGTCGATAATTTTCAGAAATAAAATGTTTTGCAATGTGTCCCTTTGAGTGCAATTTTTGTACTCGACCGCATGTTGTTTTAAATGTGCGTTGAGCGGTGATGGAAGCAGGCGGAGTTGGTAATCTTTTGAAGTATGAAGTATTTTTAGTTCACCTTGAGAATGCATTCACATGCATATCTCGCACGTTCATTCATTGCCAACTCTGAGACTATTTATCTTTGTTATTATGTTAAGCTTTGTGACACGCTGCTTAGCTGCGTCAAAATAAATTTATAACCTATTGCCCATCACAGCGTAGCCAGCGATAATATAGGTCGATCCACGAGGAGTTGGGCATCTCATGTCACGATGTCACTTAAAAGGGAAGGGTGGTGTAATTATCTTGATCACTATAGGTATGACTAAAGTAACCTAAAACAATCTCAACGGAATATCAAATATTAGAATCTATTGGGCAACAACTCGGTGAAGCGATTAACACTCGGTCATAGGTGCAGATTTTCTACATGACACGATACTGCTATAAGAGACATCGTCGTGACCCATTGCGCATCACGCCCACGACGACCCTCCAAATCTATCCTTCTACGTGTAAAGGCAAAGGGACACCTATGCAAACTATCTAACCCGTAATGCCCTTGCGAGACACCTCGATGCACTACAGCTATGACCTAGGCAGCGTGTATGCAAAGCAATGCTGACTACTCTCAACTTCACACCGTCATTATTTGGGAGGTGCGGGACCCACACTTAATCCAATTATTACTTGCAACCTCCTTACCCACTATGTTATTTGCAACTAACACTGAGTTTGGTTAAGTTATATAATGCCGGACCTAGTGTCGGGACACACTGCATGCGTCGTGAATGCCCTACTTAGACCTCTCGAGTTATATTAATCATGCTTCACCTTGTCACGCCCAAACCGAATAAAGACTTAGCTAGACATAAAATAAATAAAATCAATCAGTTAATTGAAACCATAATCAGGAACAACTTACTATTAATTGACGAAAAAAGCGGCGAGCCCAAAGTGTCAAAAACATACTGACAAAGTAAATAAAGTGTTTGCCCGAAGGAACTTAATGTATGTGGTGGTGATGATAATTCGATGCTAAGAAAATGCTATTTGGAAGATGAGATGATACGATGATGATACGCACAAGTCGCGATTCATCCCATATATATATAGGCAGAGGTCGGATGGTAATGGCTCATGGGCTGGATAATCTGTAGAGTTTTCCTTGTTGATGGCTCTTTCCTTGCCGATGGATGGAATGATCTACTCAGTTTGAGTTTGGGCCGAGCGCTCTTTTCGGTAGCGAGATCACCGATCTCGCGTATCTATCACCTCTCCTCTCTCGCTCCTCTTCTTCTCGTTTGCCGCCTCTCTTCACTCGCTGCCCATTAGCTACCCTTCGAGATTGAACTTGTGCGGTTTGTAAGGAGGTGACCAACAGCGACTCTGAGGTTTGCCTGTGCAGGAGCTAGCTCCCTTGTGCCCCGAGGTGCATCGTATCTCTATTCACCGCCAAGCAAGTTCCTCCTTCTGCCCATTACGCCTGCCTTGTTCCCGAGACCAATGTGTCTCCCACACAAAACACGACAAGAAAGACCAAAGACTCGATCTAACCTAGACAAAACACGGAAAAGAGCACAAAACTGGGCTCACACACACATTTTAAACATGCTTCGTCTCAAGCATGCACGCTAATTTGCCCAAGATAAAAGAAAGAAAGAAAGAATGCACTCAAAATGTAAAAGGTCACATTTCCACCAAATAGGATATCTCGCCAATATAATCTTCATCGTAACAAACAAGTAATTCAAGTCGACTCCATTCAAGCAACGCACCATCAAACAAGTCAAATACAATTTATATTGGGCATTTTCCTTACCAACACTGCACTTCGTACGGGCTGTATACGCCAGACATCTTTCATTTCGACTATGCCATAGGTTCATGTGTCTCTACCATCTCCACCGCTTAGATAAAGTTTTAAACATTCATCCCAGTCTTTATTTGGTTGTAATGGGGCTTAAGACATAGGTGGGAAATTTTCTCAACGAGGCTAAGGTCATCATGGACTCGTGTTAGGAATTTATTTTGTCCTCCATGGATTTCCTTCGCCACGGCCTCAAAGACAACCATTTTAGACTTCATCAATATATATTCTTTATTTCAAGTCCTTTCTTTCAATTGGTATCTTTATATTGGGTATTTTGCCCATTTCGTTGAAATTGAAACCCCTTTTTCGCCCATTGAGACCACTCGCTTCCCTTGCCCTCTCTTCTATTAGCTCCCCGAGTCTAATCGACCGGCAGCTTTTTCCGTGCTAATTTAAGCGAGTGAAAGAAATTATTTCAAGGGGTCGAATTAGGGATTAACAAAGAGGTAGGACATTTTGCTGCTGGGCTATTTGAAAGAAAATTGCCTAAGTCATCTAAATGTTTTAACTAAGTCAATAAGGCCTCGATTTAAGAGTGCACGCAAGTTCTAGCAAAAGCCTAATGAAGATGTCAATAATCACACAAGAAAGGAAACCGTGTTGATCTAGATACAACAATTTAAGCTCAATTTCACCATTTGTGCTCAAATTCAATTCAATATCCTTATTTACAATGCTCATGCTCAAATGTAATTTCTAAAACTACTCGCATTATTCACAACAAAGCAAAATACGTGACAATCAATCCCACCAATTTACACATGCCAACCGACACAAAAACGAAACCCTCCCACTCACACACTTTGCTGAGCAAAGTGGGTGAAATGAGAGGAACACAAACAAGAACAACGAAATGAACCGAGTAGCAGTAGGCCCCCATCTCACACACTCATTGCGTACGAGTGGGGGCCACTCTCTTAACTCAAACAACGAACAGACGCGAACCCTTCATTACACACTTCTTCGCAAGCAATGAGGGAAAGCGGTTGACCACCAACAACAAAACAAAACAAAAAGACAAACAACAAAACAAAACAAACAAACACAACAAAATGAAAACAAAACAAAAAGTGAGGACAAACTATTAAGGGAATCGATAATTGAATCCAAAGATGGGCAAAGAAGGTATCATGGTTTCTTTCTCGTTGTTCCTCCATCCGGTCAAGCGGCTTTGATGTCATCATCCTCCGCTATCTCCGACTCTCCTCGGGTCGACCGGGCACCGGCGGCGGTCGCTCGTCATCGTGGCCGCCCGTGAAAACCGGTTTGGCCGGCCCCGTCATAGTAGATGTCCTTCATGCGCCCAAAGATAGCTGTCGTCGATACAGCTCGGCTCTACCTCCGCATCGGTATTCGCTTGCCCAAGATTTCACTGTACAAGACGGCCACCGGGGCGGAGATCCTCCGCTAGGACGAGTCCGATGTCTGAAGTGGCTACGCAAACGCCGGCGAATTGATCTTGTGGCTATGCCACATGCACTACGTAATGAACAACTCCCGCTGGAGACGGAGTTGCTGCCTCACCTTCCCCGAAAATCCGAAGACAGAAAGTATGTCACACGCAGCTGTTGCTCCTCAAATTTGCCCTCTTGTATCCCGACTAATGTTGTGCCCAAACCAATCGATGACCATTTTTCATTCCACCTCACTGTGGTGCTCGGGACGAGGTGAAAGCCTCCTTGTACTGTGGTCTTCGCCCTCAAACACTTCAGAATGCCGGTGCAGCTGAAGTCGCTCACAGAACTGTGTTGCCCATCGCCTTAAATTTGATGGTGTCGCCTTCACTTTGCCTCGGTTCTTTATTTCGAGAGTTTGAATAAACTCCTCGCCAACGTGATGTATAGTCAGTCCGCCATTCCAAAAGGGTCCCCATCCAATCCTCTTGCGAAAACTTCTTCACCGCCCTTAACTCCCGACTTCCAGCACCTCCATGTCAAGCCGCCTGGCTTTACGACGCCCTCATCAAGCAGGTCAACCCTCGATGGGCTCCTCTCCGGTCGACGGGTTTCCTTTCAGAGGAGGTGATACCATCTCGCAAGGTACCCTGTCTCCTCCTGAAGGAAGGAGGGGCTCGACGAGGCTTCCTCTCAGGTGGTGGCGCCCGAGTTTCTCCTACCGTCTTTCTCCCTCTTTCTCCTCTTCCGGCCCCTTGCCGCCTGTCCGAGGTGGACCTCCCTCCGCAGGGGTATCTTCTTCTCCATCGCCGGACAGCCCTCCTCGACGCTGGCTTCTTTTCGGGTCCCGCTACTGCCTCTAAGTGGTTCCTCCGGTCGCTTTTACGGGAGTGGCTACGTCTTCTATTATTTTCCGTGTCCCGAGTTAACCGAGACTTTAGGCATCTCCTGTAGTAGAGTCTTAGGGTCTCACACGATTTTAGCTTTGTGGGTTTCTTCGCCTCTAGGAATCGGAGCTTTTGGTGGTTTTGGCCTGGTTTTACTTGCTCATTTTTGAAAATGTGGGGGGTTTCTTCTTTATGGCTCAAAGAGGGAATTTGCGAGGTTGAGGCGATGGGTGAGGTAATTATGGAGGGTGGCTATAAGGGACGCATACCCTTTCTCCCGACAACCGCCCGCCACTTGTTCCAACTCACCCTCGCCCACGGCGAATGTCAGGCCTCATCTTGCCCTCCTCGATCATGATCACAACTCGCCTCAGATTGACCAACACAACACCACACAGAAACGGGGCAAACCAACAAAACAAAAAGAAAACAATAAAGCAAATAAAATACCTGTGTGCTTCCTGCGCTTTGGTTATCGCCGTGGCTCGACTGCACCTTTATTACTTCCTCGGAGGGCTTTCACCGATGCACCCCGATCTATCTCGTGATGCCCATAGTAAGCCTTCGACGCTGTCCATCGACTGAAGATCTTCTTTCTCGTGTCTCATGACCCCAGTACCCATTCGAAATCGAAGTTTTTACCATATGGTCCGCACCACTGCTTGTTACCACCGACATCAACTTGAATCGAGATTGGTATAAAAGCACCAATTGCCCTCGTCGAACGACCTTTATAAGACGATCGTGTGCCTTCTTTAGTCTTCTTTATATAGAACGGCATTGTCATAGGCCTCAGCCTTATTTCTTCCAGTCTCGGCTTCAAGCTTAGCTGGCCATCACGGTCCCAATCAAAGTTGAGCTTGTTCACCGCCCAAAACGCCTTGGGCTCCTAATTCTACCCAGGCTTGACACATCTCGCCGAACACGATCGGTATGGTGACATGCCCAAGGGGGTCTTGTATGCGCCTGATATAGCGCATATGTCACTCCAGTGCTCGGGCCCCACCAGAGGTCCCACTACCTCCTCAATATAGTCTTCGATTATTCTCGCTGACAACTCCGCACCATTAGCTCGCTGGACGGTAGTCGTAGTCACACGGATGGGTTACACCATTTTAACAATTTGGTGATAGTAGTGTTGCGTAAATGGGTTCCTCGATCACCGATAATCGCCGGCACGCCAACTCGTTGAAGATATTATTTTAAGAAAAGTCAAACTACCTTTCAGTCATTATCGGCACTCGCCTCGCCTCAACCCATTTTAGACATAATCCATCGCAAGCAAGATACGATCGCCTTTGAGCTTTGTGAATGGTCCCATAAAGTCCATCCCCATACATCAAAGATTTTGAATGGGGATATATCACGGGCATCTCATTCTCTCTTGTGATATTTCCTTCTTGTCGACACTTTTGCATTGCTTACACCACTATAAGCATCCTAAATATCGCACAAGAATCACTGCCTAGAACCTTTCTTGTCGGCCCTCTGTGCCCAAAGACCTCCACATTCTTGAGCAAAGTGATTCAGATATCTTTGATCTCGCCGGCACACAACCGTCATAGACTGTCAGACACTTTCCATAAGTAGTTCATCCCATATGTAGGTTCGAAATCGTTTTGATCTTGTTTCTTTGATACGTAGTGAGCCCAATAGGGAGTTCTCCAAGGGTTTTGTAATTCACCAAATCCAGATACCAAGCCTCGAACTCCGTCAGTTCTCGAATGAAGTACAAATGTTCTTCGTGAAGGTTCAATGGGCACCAGATCTTCTCCTCAATATCCTACTCATGGTCGCAAGGTTTTGTGCCCCACTCTTGTCTTTGATTTCTACATCGAACTCTCGAGGTAAGATCCATCCTCGATTAGTCGCTTTGACCTTCTCGCCACGTGTATCTCGTGGCGCATGACGGTGTAGACGACGGTCTGGGCCCCGCACGAGATATGATCGAAATTTTTCAAAGGCAAAGACGACCGCCAAGAGCTCTTTCTGCCAGAAGTTGCATTGGCTGCATTTGAGTTCTCGGTATGCATTCCTTCCTCTTCGTTGTCCCAAGACGGCTCCTACGGTATATCCGCCTGCATTGCACATAACTTCAAACGGCATGCCCCAATCGGGGTTGAATGATTGGTGTTGAAATTAAGTTATTCTTCGAGTTTCAAAAGCTATCTTACACTCTTCATCGAATTCCCATGGTACATCATTCGAGTAGTCGTAGTCATGGTCACGATCTTTGCGAAGTCCTTCACAAATCTTCCAGAGAACCCACATGGCTCAAGAAAACCTCGCACTGCTTTTAATCAAGTCGGATAGGTAATTTGGCGATGATCTCTACTTTAGCTTTATCAACTTCTATCCTCTTTTCAGACACACAACGTGCCCAAGAACAATCCCTCTTGTACCATGAAATGACATTTCTCAATTGAGATCAAATTCTTTTCGACATCTCAGAACTACCTCCAAATTGCCAAGCACTCTTCAAATGATTCCTCAGACGTAAAGTCGCCCATAAAGACCTCGATGCATTTCTCCAATAGGTCCGAAGATGCTCATGCATCACCGAATGTCCCCTGGCATTACACGTTTCAAAGGCATCATTCTGTAGGCAAATGTCCCATGGGCATGTGAAAGTAGTTTTATCTTCACCTTGGCAACCCATATTCGCATGTAGCCCGAGTATCCATCTAAAAACAAAAGAATTTGTTTCAGCCAACCTCTCCAGATTTCACAATGAAAGGTAATGGAAGTGTTGGTCACCGTGTTGAGCTGGAGAGTCAATACACATCCTCCAACCCGCTTGAGCCTTGTTGGGACTACCTTCTCATTTTTCACCACCAATACCGATTTAGGCACGATATGTAACGGGTGACCCATTTACCGCTCGACACGGGATATATGATGCCCAAGTCGAAGCTTCAAGATCTCCTTCATGACTACCTCCTTCATAGCTGGGTTCAACTTTGTTGATCGCGCATCGGTTTGGCTTCTTCTTCCATCGTAATATTATGAACGCGGAAGGGCTAATGCCCCTCATGCCGGCCAACGCCCATCCAATCGCCTCAGTATTGCCCAACAACACTTCTCAGCTTTCTCCCGACTCGAACCGAGTTTAGCATTGATGATCACGGCAAGGTGTCATTCTTCCCTAGAAAGATGTACTTCGTGGTGAGGGTTGCCTTAGCTCGAGTTTCGTGCTCTGCGGGATGGAACGAGCTTTTCTTCTTCCTTTAGCTTGGGCATGTTCTCGTATATCACCACCGAATCCCGGTTCCCTCCGCAAACAAAGCTGGCCTCCGACATTGCCCATAAGTCGCTTCTTCGTATGCCATCCTCCTTAAGGCCACTTTGAATTGTCGATCCAAATGGATCTTGTAAACCTATCTCGGCAGATGTCTCCCACCCGGGTTCAACGTGATCAATGAATTCCACGACCTCAATATCAATAGAGATGCCCATGGCCTGAAGATGTTGAAGGTCACCGCCTCACCGCTTAATTCACATGATAACTTGCCCGTCGCAATCAATCCTAGTTCCGCCTTTCATGAATGGTCCACCCAAGAGCATAATCGAGGATTTGTTACCCATCGTGCCCATATCCGTAACGTAGTCCGCTGAAATATGAGTTCCTCCACTTTGACCAATACGCTTCGATGATTCCTTCCGATAAACGCTGGACCGCTCGCTAATTCGATAACCACTGTGTTGGCTTGTGGTTCCCACCTTTAATTATTCAACATCGACAAGGGTATGACGTTATAGATGCCCCTAATCCAAAGATGGCCCTTTCAACTGACTTATTACGCATGGAATAAAACATCCCTGATCTCCACATCTCCGGCAATTCACGCAAGATCAAGTGGATACATTTTCTCCCACTTGAATTTTGTATCATCTTTGTATTTTCACCTTCGTGTAATAATTCCTTCATGAACTTTGCCCATTTTCTGCATCGTGCCCTGCAAAGTGATGAGCGGTATATTAATTTCACCTCTCAAACACGCGATACACATCTCGCCTATTTCTTCCTCCCCTTCTCGCCAATCTGTCCGAAAGTGAGGTAAAAACTAGGATTAGTTTGATATAGGTCGGGCTCAATGATTGCCTCTTTTTCTCGCCTTTCCTGGGCGCCCTCTTGATCACATTCTATTCATCAGTGTTCGTGAGATCTTCCACTTGCATGTAGTTCAAGGTCAGTCTTAGGCATGAAAACTTTCTCAAGCGCTTTTCCCATTTTAGGGCTACAAGATTCATTATTAACTCATTTACCCACTGAGGAGGTAAATTTCCTTGCTTCTTCTCAAGACCGAGTTACGCGGGCCGGCTAATGGGAAACTGGTTCCAAGCTCCTGGAGGGCTCCTCGCCTCTCGACCTCGAATCGCTCTCTTGTTGAGCCTTCACATTTTCTCGCCATAGTGTACAAGTTCGCTAAAGATGGCCCACCGTGGTCACGCCGATTATTCCCGACGGTTGTTGCTGTCCCGCCTCCGCATCGTCGTTGTTGTCCCGCCTCGCCGGGTTGTTGCACCACCTAAAGTTTTCGTGGTTCCTCCATCCCGGGTTGTAGGTCCAGAGTTTGATCTATCTCCTCCGTAGACGCCCATTACCATTCGGACCCACGCATTGACTCGACTTCTTCTTCAAACAAAGGGCATCGATCCGCAGATGTGTCATCACAACAGCATATTTGCAAACTTTAGCTTTTTTCGCTCGCCTCGGTCCCGTCCCTGGCCCCTGTGGTGGTTATGAACTTGTCCAAATAAGCTACGTAGTTTATCCAAATTGGTCTCCACGGGTTAAGAAGCGCCTGCTCAGGAACTTCTCCTTCGCCTCGCTTGCTTTCCGCCATCTCACCCAAATGCCCAAAGGCCTCACCGGGAACTTTATTCAAGATTGATCCTCCACAAGTGATTCACCCAAATTCTTTCTCCGCTCAACCCGCCATGAAATATTGGATCGATCATGATCCTGAATTTGATGTTGAGGGCATCACCGCACTGCTTAAACCTTCCTCAAGAATCATAAAAGGTCTCTCCGCGCCCATTTTGATGCTTATCCTTTCCTCATGTTCAACAGCGGCAGGAAAATACTTCTATGAACCAGCGGAGTCGCCCACCGGTCACACTTCCAACGCAGGTGTGTATTACCTCTCTGCCCCATCATGCGTAGAGCGGAATGACACTAATCTCACACATACTCCAAGATTTTCATTCGCGGATAGTCCCACACGCCATCTCAAAATCTTTGTAATGTTTTGTGATCCTCCTGCATGTCATCAATCGTGAGGATTTACGAGGAATGCTTCATCTCCCGCCGCATTGATCGCGGGCAAAGTGATGCCCGCTGCCTCGTGTTCTCGTTGTTGGGGAACACCATTTCCTATGT
Source organism: Salvia rosmarinus (assembly GCA_036937905.1). Lineage (NCBI taxonomy): Eukaryota > Viridiplantae > Streptophyta > Magnoliopsida > Lamiales > Lamiaceae > Salvia > Salvia rosmarinus. The sequence continues at coordinate 105,119 of JAODLM010000716.1, forward strand.
TCGCTTACTGTGGTTGTTCACCCATCGTATCGCTCGGGTTTTCTTTCGATTAGCGCCTCGCCGCTGTCGCGCGCTTCTCCGCATCTGTTCCTCGCCATGCGCTTCTCGATCTCGTGATCGCATAAAGTTCTCCGCTCTTCCTGCAATAGGTCGAGCATACAATAAAGAATATAAATTCAAGAAACAGAGATACCATCGAACGCGCAACTCCCAAGAACGGCGCCACCGACCGTCGCTTAGCCGCTCAAAATAAATTTATAACTATTGCCCATCATGCGCGAGCCACCG